>MCFE01000209.1:0-127890 GCA_002104905.1 Basidiobolus meristosporus CBS 931.73 | reverse complement strand
GATCGACGGCCAGCCTTGCTCAGCGTCCATCTTCGACTTTGCCTTGTACTTCTTCCACAACGCCCGCAAGTCCATCGAGATCGGGGCCGGACCCTACTTCTACCTGCCCAAGATGGAGTCCCACCTCGAGGCCAGACTCTGGAACGACGTGTTCAATGCCGCCCAGGACATCCTCAGCATCCCTCGCGGGACCATTCGTGGCACCGTGCTGATCGAGACCATCCTTGCCTCCTTCGAGATGGACGAGATCATCTACGAGCTCCGCGACCACTCCTCCGGACTGAACTGCGGCCGCTGGGACTACATCTTCTCCTTCATCAAGAAGCTCCGCCAGCACCAGAAGTTCGTCTTGCCCGACCGGTCTGATGTCACCATGACCTCACCATTCATGGATGCCTATGTCCGCTTGTTGATCAAGACCTGCCACAAGCGTGGAGTGCACGCCATGGGAGGCATGGCCGCCAACATCCCCATCAAGAACAACCCGCAAGCCAACGAGGCCGCCATGCAAAAGGTTCGCAACGACAAGCTTCGTGAGGTGAAGGCTGGCCACGACGGTACCTGGGTTGCCCACCCTGACCTCGTCAAGATCGCCACCGGAATCTTCAACGAGCACATGGCCACCCCCAACCAGATCCACATCCGTCGCGACGACGTCGAGGTCTCTGCCGCCGACCTTCTCAACAACAACATCGAGGGCGGCAAGATCACCGAGACTGGCATCCGCAACAACATCTCTGTTGGCCTCGCCTACACCGAAGCCTGGCTCCGTGGTTTGGGATGCGTCCCCATCCACAACCTCATGGAGGATGCCGCCACTGCCGAGATCTCTCGCTCCCAATTGTGGCAATGGGCCAAGCACCAGGTGAAGACCGCCGAGGGCAAGCAAGTCACCCAGCAATGGCTCCAGCAACTGCTGAACGAGGAGACCGACTCGCTGAAGAAGCAGCTCGGCAACAAGTATGCCAGCTACAAGTACGACCTCGCCAAGAAGTACATGGCCGGGCAGGTGTCGGGCAAGAACGAGGACTATGCTGACTTCTTGACCACCTTGATCTACGATGAGATCACTACTCTTCCTTCCACCAAATCCAGACTCTAAATACTTTACAAAACACCTAATTATCTTGTAAACACGCAACTTTGCATCAGCATATATCATCTTCCCAAATATTTGGTAGCCTCTGTCTCCTAATAAATACACTAAAATTATATGGTTTGCCCAATGTACAGGAATCAGTGCCCCCTTGCCATGAGGCAGACGGTGTGTGAGGTTAAACGGTTTCAGAATTCAATCTAATTACAAAACCTAGATATATCATCCAACACATGCTGTATTAGGAAATGATTTTATATCCATCAGCTCATGCCGAGTACGTATCAACTTCGCCCATTGAAGAAAATTTTAAGATCTGTACTCCTGTGGATAATTTCAATGTGATGATACATTAGACCATCTTGATCTTCAATATCTCGCGTTATACAATTAACATACACATCTACAGAATACCTTTAGCAAAACCTACATAGTTTACCTGTTAACAATGCCTGCCTATGAACGTGGCGGAAGAGGAGGAGGTAGTAGCGGAAGCGGAGGCGGTAGTCATAATCCCGGAGGTGGTATGGGCGGAGGCGGTGGAATGGGCTACTCAAATCGTATGACTTTCGATGGTAAAAGTCTTCGGAAAGCCATCCAACGACGTACAGTCGACTATAACTCCTCAATCGCTTTGGGAACAGAGGTAGGCCAACGGTTTGGTTTTGTCTGTGTGCATTTCCTACTTCTAGTCATGCTCCGATCACTGACGTAGACCTCAAATTGCCCGAGCTGGTTAATAACCTTCTTTATTTTTTCTCCAGCTTCGTCCAAGCCTCAGAGATCATAGAGATCTGCCTATACTTAGACCCAACCCCAACTTCATCGTAAACGTAAGTGCCCGTTATGAATAAGCTCTTGTTCTCTCACAACTCGATATTGCCAGGTTGCTACAAGCACTGGTAATTCTTGATGAGTACTGTATATATGCAATTTATCTAATAATAAAGTTTTTTTTTGGACACGTATCTGCTTGGTCGTAACATCATACCTGGTCCGCTACGTAATAGCTACTGCCCACTTCTTTTCATTTAAACAACCCTGTGGACTCCGGAGCCACCAAGTTTGTTCACACCTCAACAAACAAGATTCGTTGCCCGGTTAACGTCGTTAAGGTAAGTAGGCGCATTGCTTCTTGGGGTCAGATCAGTGGTTGATTGTAGCTCTATTTACTTTTCAGTGGACCCCAGAAGGCAGACGTTTGATTACCGGCTCTACTAGTGGGGAGTTTACCCTTTGGAACGGGTTGACCTTCAATTTTGAAACAATTCTTCAGGTTGGTGCTACATTTTTGACCTCGTGCATTATGGATGCTCATTGGCAAACTTTAAGGCTCATGACACTGCCGTGCGAGCCATGGAGTGGACCCACAACGACAATTGGATGGTAACCGCAGATCATAGTGGCGTTATCAAGTACTGGCAGTCTAATATGAACAATCTCAAAGTATTCCAAGGCCACAAGGAGGCAATCCGTGATATAGCGTGAGTAGCAGTTGGACCCTCGATTGTTACTTGTAAAGAAAACTCAAGATCATCCTTTAGGTTTTCGCCCACTGATGTCAAATTTGCCACATGTTCGGATGACGGAACCATCAAGATTTGGAATTTCAATGAAGGCATCGAGGAAAAAATCTTAACAGGTGCACCTTATTTGCGACCATGTTGGCAATCGCGCCATGTTTTCTTATCATTGAGCATTTGTAGGTCACGGTTGGGATGTAAAGTGCGTTGACTGGCATCCGTCCAAAGCGCTCCTTGCTTCTGGCTCGAAAGATAACCTGGTAAAGCTGTGGGATCCTAAATCTGGACGAAACTTGACAACATTGTAAGTTATCTGCACATTGGCCCATCAATCAATGTCTCTAACCCATCGTGCCAGACATGGTCACAAGGCCACCGTAAGTGGTATAGAATGGAACAAGAACGGGAATTGGCTCGCCACGGTTGCCAGAGACCAAATGATGAAAGTCTACGACATTCGAATGATGAAGGAACTCCAGACATTCAGAAGCGGAAAGGAAGAGCTATCTTGTGAGTAGAGATTGAAGCACCTTTAATCTTTACTTTTATACTAACTCGAGTAAAGCTCTTTCATGGCATCCGATCCACGAACGCCTATTGGCCACTGGTGGCTCTGAAGGCTCACTCACATACTGGCTTATAGGGTGAGTTTCATTGCTGCAACTAATCTTCACTGCTGGGTTACTAACAATGATCTTCTGGTTGAAAGAAATGACCAAGCTGTTGCAAATATTGATGGAGCTCATGAACAAAACATCTGGTCTTTGGATTGGCATCCAGTTGGCCATATCATTGCCTCAGGCTCCAACGACCACTCGACCAAATTTTGGACTCGTGAAAGACCCGGAGACCCATCCGAAAAATCCGACGAGAAACCTGATGGCCTCAATGCTAACGAGCAGCATTGGGAAGAGGGTTCGTTTATTTAGTGTAGTCGTCGCTTCGGGTTATACAGGGTTTGTGCTAACTTTGATAACTCCTTTCCAGACAGCCATGTTCCAGGTCTATCCATGTTCAACAAGAACTATCATGGTTCAGCCAACAAGAAAGACAGCTTTGCCCCGCCTGGTCTTGGAAATGCTCATGATAGAAATGGCCCGCTGCCTGGCTTTGGTATGGCGAAGTCTCGCAACGGACCCATGCACGATCGTGGTCCGCCACCAAACGATTATCCATTTAAACCTAATGGCCCACCTGGTCAGATGGGTGGTCATGGGGGCTCATTCCATTCGCAACATAGGTCATCCAATAACATGCCACCCGGCATAAGGCCGCCCTCTGGATCTGGACAACCCCCTTTCCCATCTTCGCGACAAGGTCCACCTGGCGACTATCCTTCACGCCCTCCGACAAATGGCTCTATGAGTGGATCCCGAGGCCAATTTGATGGATCTCGCCCTCCCTCCGGACCTCGGGGCGGATTTGATTCTAGACCGCCTCCACCTCCACAAGGTCCTCGAGGATCATTCAATGATGGTGGCCCACCTAGGGGTTATACTGACAATGGTCCCCCTCAAGACCCGCGGCTCAATCGACACCCAACCGGGCCTTCACATGGCTATCCCGAACAAGGTGCGCCCACGAGAGGTGGATACCAAGACCAAGGTGCACCGCCCTATGGGAAAAGAAGATTCAACGAGAACTCTTCACCACCACCGCCACCACCACTCCACGCTGGGAACAACCCCAGGGGCTTTGACCCACGAGGCCGAGGTGGTCCGATGAACGACAACAATAGAGCTCCCCGATTCCAGAATGGCCGTGGTAGAGGTGGCCCATACGACCGCCCACCTCAACGCGGTGGGAGCAAAGGAGGTTTTAGACCCCCACGGTATTAATAAGACGCTTTTTCATTTGAAATGTAATATACTTAATTTATGTTGTTTAACCGTGACTTATGATGAGTTTAAAGCCCACCGTCTTAGCGTGACATCGAGATTAGCAACCGGGCGGCCAAGGATTCTTGGCGAACGCCTTCCCTAGCATACCAGGTGGTGTTTCAATGTTGGATTCTTACTAAATAAATTTGGTTCGGCCCATAGACCCCTAGTAAAATTCGCTGTGGAACTAGGATTTTTTATTTACTTTTCACGAAGGGACGATTTAAGGGTTCGTGGGATATTAAGCCCTTGGAATGCGAATTGAGTAATGTAGGACATTGAGAAATGTACAATGTGCATCTTAAGGAACTGGTGATTTAAAGTCTGGATTTGGTGGAAGGAAGAGTGGTGATCTCATCGTAGATCAAGGTGGTCAGGAAGTCAGCATAGTCCTCGTTCTTGCCCGACACCTGCCCGGCCATGTACTTCTTGGCGAGGTCGTACTTGTAGCTGGCATACTTGTTGCCGAGCTGCTTCTTCAGCGAGTCGGTCTCCTCGTTCAGCAGTTGCTGGAGCCATTGCTGGGTGACTTGCTTGCCCTCGGCGGTCTTCACCTGGTGCTTGGCCCATTGCCACAATTGGGAGCGAGAGATCTCGGCAGTGGCGGCATCCTCCATGAGGTTGTGGATGGGGACGCATCCCAAACCACGGAGCCAGGCTTCGGTGTAGGCGAGGCCAACAGAGATGTTGTTGCGGATGCCAGTCTCGGTGATCTTGCCGCCCTCGATGTTGTTGTTGAGAAGGTCGGCGGCAGAGACCTCGACGTCGTCGCGACGGATGTGGATCTGGTTGGGGGTGGCCATGTGCTCGTTGAAGATTCCGGTGGCGATCTTAACGAGGTCGGGGTGGGCAACCCAGGTACCGTCGTGGCCAGCCTTCACCTCACGAAGCTTGTCGTTGCGGACCTTTTGCATGGCGGCCTCATTGGCTTGCGGGTTGTTCTTGATGGGGATGTTGGCGGCCATGCCTCCCATCGCGTGCACTCCACGCTTGTGGCAGGTCTTGATCAACAAGCGGACATAGGCATCCATGAATGGTGAGGTCATGGTGACATCAGACCGGTCGGGCAAGACGAACTTCTGGTGCTGGCGGAGCTTCTTGATGAAGGAGAAGATGTAGTCCCAGCGGCCGCAGTTCAGTCCGGAGGAGTGGTCGCGGAGCTCGTAGATGATCTCGTCCATCTCGAAGGAGGCAAGGATGGTCTCGATCAGCACGGTGCCACGAATGGTCCCGCGGGGGATGCTGAGGATGTCCTGGGCGGCATTGAACACGTCGTTCCAGAGTCTGGCCTCGAGGTGGGACTCCATCTTGGGCAGGTAGAAGTAGGGTCCGGCCCCGATCTCGATGGACTTGCGGGCGTTGTGGAAGAAGTACAAGGCAAAGTCAAAGATGGACGCTGAGCAAGGCTGGCCGTCGATCAACAAGTGCTTCTCCTCCATGTGCCATCCACGTGGACGCACGAGCAGGGTGGCGATCTTGCCGTCATCACGAAGCTTGTAGTATTTGCCATTGGGGGCGGTGAAGGTGATGGTGCGACGAAGGGCATCGCGCATGTTGATCTGACCATCGAGGACGGTGTCCCAGGTGGGGGCTGAGGAGTCCTCGAAGTCGGCCATGAAAGTCTTGGCCCCGGAGTTCAAGGCATTGATGACCATCTTTCTGTCGACCGGGCCAGTGATCTCCACACGACGGTCCTCGAGGCCGGGGGCTGGGCGAGCAGCTCTCCAGTTGGGGTCGTTACGGATGTAGGCAGTCTCGGGGAGGAAGTCGGGGAGAACACCGTTGTCGAGCTCTCTCTGACGCTCCTCACGACGCTTGAGGAGGGCCAAGCGAGTAGGATTGAAGGCGCGGTGAAGGGTAGCTACGAATCTGATAGCATCATCAGTGAGGATCTCAGCCTGAGCTGGCTTAACCTTACTGAGGATAGAAATTCCGGCAATCGAAGTCTTGAACATTTGTGAAACCTCTTGATTAATGAAGGCGAGTTTCCTTCGCGTACCAAGAGAAGTATTTATATTTTAGTCTTGAATTATAATATCTGAAGATGGTTGGGGTAAGTAGGTATTGATCAGAGATGGTATCTATCTTGATGTCTCCTATACACATTTATCTAATTTTGGCAATCAAGTGACCTCGTACTTCAACGACTGTAGCTATGTAAGATTTGATTATCAGCAACCTGGTCAACTCCACCATTGGCTGACTCTATAGGAACCTAATGGAAACTTTCTTCACAACTTAACCTGAATGTTAACCAGGAATATCAATTGCTTAGCTGACTCAGGTCCATGGCTCTGACAACATGCTGAATCACAACAAAGAGACGAGCTTTGGTGTTGATTGGCTACGTTCTGAGGGCTTGTTTGTTTGAAGATGCTCATACGCGAAAATTCTTTGCCCCGCTATTCGGGTTCTGCATGAGATTTGGTGGTTTGTTTTAAACCATTTACTTATTTTCCCCGACATTTTCGTCTATTCCAGAAGAGACATTACTCTCGTGAGCTCCAAACCTTCTCAATTTTTCACCTCTAACACTCCAGTGCCCCCACCCGCTTCACGTGTTAAAATGCCTCGCCCGTTTTACAAAGCCAGAAGGAGTGCCGCCGCAAAGAAAAAAAAGTCCGCCTCAGGTATGTTGTCGGCCAAGCGAATTTCGCGTTTTTACTGATTCAGATGGACTGAACTGCTCTTTCCTGCCGCAGCCAAGCCTTCTGAGGAAAGCAAGCCTGCCAGAGGAAGTGAGTATCCGTCACGTTCCACCCTCTTTTATTGCGAAGTACTCACAGCTTTGTAACCGCCCTCTAGTTTCACGCGCTGAGGCGAAACTCTTGTTGAGCGATGATTCGATGGAGGCAACCCCACCAAAGGCAACTAGACAGGAGAGGAAATCCCGTAAATCTGTCAGTTTTGGTTCCCGGACGACAGACGCCGACCCGGATTCCCCCGAGTTCTCCGTTTTGGTGTCTCCCCCTAGAGACCGGGAGTCGGCGGTAGTGTACACCGCTAATCATTCCCCCATTCCTCCCAGAAAGAGAGCACGGGAAATAAGCAAAGATGTAACCAATGGAGCCGTCACCCTAGATAAGCCTCGGTCCAAGCGTACCAATAGATCAGATGAAGCTGGCCATCCTTCTCTGGCAAACACTGATGACCTCGAAAAGGTAACAAACGCGAACTCACCGCCTGCCCCACGCGGTAGCTAACTTCACCTTCATTCTAGGTCAAGAGGGAGTACCGCGACCTTCTAGAAAGATACGAGGAATTGAAGCGTATCGGTATCCAAGAGGCTGAGACAAATTTCGGAGAGTACAAAAAGAACGCGCAAGACCGCTTCAAATGTAAGTGCGCTGGCTATTCTGGTGGTAGCAGGCTTACTAACCGCCACCTTAGTTTCGGACAACCTCATCAACCAACTGAAGGGACAGATCGCGACGCTTAAGAAATCCAAGACCAACTCGAAGGAGGAGAGTCTGATTCAAAAGCAAGAGGAGGACATCCACTCACTGAAGGAACAAAGTAAGTTGCTTCAACATGGTCCCATTGTGAGGGCCGCACCATAACCCTCCGTTTCTAGTCGAGCAGCTGCAAGCCGAAAACCAGAAGCTGGCCGTGAATCAACAGGACGATCTCACCTTGTCTTTGGGGCTGTACAAGGAGCTTGCTGGCCTACAGGTCATATCCATGGAGCGAGAGAAAGAGGGGACCACTTGGGAGTGCGAACAAACTGGTCGCAACGGAGGTAAACCCCCTTGGATGCTGGATGCCCCTTCTCCAACCTACACTAACCTGGTCATTGTTGCAGTATTCCGGTATATTCTACGGCTGGAGCACGATGAGCCTGACTCGTACCATTTCGAGCCCAACCTGGACGAGGCCGATACGGCCCTGATGCAGATCTTGCCTGGATATCTGACCAAAGCCATATCGTTCTCCAAGGGCGACGCTGGTGTATTCTTTTGGAAAGTATTCAATTCGTTGCAACAAGATATCTGAGAAGTCGGCTTCCCGGTGCCACTGCCACCACCACCACCACCGAAGCCAATCTTAATTTCATGTACAGTACAGTATTCCTTGAAGAATAGATGTTTTTATTTGCTGGAGAATCAGCCACGCACTTTTGTTTAATAAAAAGGGATTTCTTGAAAGTCTGGTATGGATCAAGCAGTACATAAATAAAGGTCTTTCATCACTTGCGGGCGAAATGCTTCTCTTGCAGCGCCTGGAACTCCTCCGAGGGCTCCTTGGCCAAGGTCTTTCTCTTCTTCCCCTTGATTTCCTTCGAGGCATACTTGGCCTCCGGACTGTCCATCAGCGGATTCATTCGGTTCCCGCTGCGTTGCTGGATCAATGCTCGTAGGGAATCCTCGTCGGCTTCCGTTTCAACTTCTTGTCTATGCCCAGCTCCTTCGCCTCCTTGGCAGCAGCTTGACGTCTACGCGCTTTGGCTTTCTTGTCGACCTTGGTGAATTTCTTGTACGCTTTGACATCTCCCTTCTTGATGGCGGAGTGCAATATTTCCCGTAGGCGATCCTCATCCTCAGCTTCGGCGAGTAGCACTGGGCTCAGGATCAGGCCCATGTCACCCTTGTGCGTTTCATAGGCCGTGATCAGGTCTTCGTATTCTTCGGTGGAGCCTTCGCGAAGTGACCCGCGAAGTTCAGGGTTAGGATTAATAGAGGGACGAAGGGGAGGAAAGACCCACTTCAAACAAGCATGCATTTGTATTTCTCCGAGAACTCCTGAATGCTCTCCGTGGGGAAGCTGGTGAACAGTTCCTGGAAGTATGCGATCCAATCCCTACCCTCCACATCGTCCAGTAACCCCTCCTCCGTCGAGCCGGTTCGATCGTAGTGACTCCTACGTTTGGCATCGCCTAGCACTGCGTAGCGAACCCGATCTATTCGAAATTCAGCTTGGAGGCCTCCACGTCCTCCCGGGCTTTGTATGGGTGGTGCAGCAGGACCAGTTTGTAGTAGGCTCGCTTCACCTCGCTGAGCGAAGCCTCCTGGCCGACCTGAAGTATCTCGTAGAGATCCAGGTCCTCGGTTTGCTCTGGCATGGGGGTTCCGTCCCAGGGAAGGTGAAAGTTCTGGTTGCGCTGCGTCTCCTCGAAGGGAGATGGTGCCGCATCGGAGGTGGTAAACAATCACATCGAGTAAACAAAGCTGGATTATTCTAGCCTCGATCAAACATGCTGAATGGAGGTCACTTAGATCAGTCAAGGAGATACGAAACCCCGCTGCATGACGTATGTTTCTTCGATGGCAGACACCAATGATTACAGCGTTCCCACCATTTGACGCAGTGGGTACGGCTGAGTGGAAAGGAGTGAACCCAAGGGTTGGTGTGGGACTCGATGATATCGAAGGTGGCTTGGGAGTCGGTTGAATTACCCAATGAAACGACCCAATTGAATTATGACTGCGCTCGGATCATCTGATGTGGTTGGATGGTTGACGTGTTTTGCAGAGGTAGGTGCAATGAGGAATTGGGCAGTACGCATCCACCAGTTCCTATTTGGTGATTTATGTGCTCGCAATGATTTATATACATAGATCTAGTTCCGGAATGTTAACTGTTTGGAGTGGAACTGTGCAATTTGCTCCAGGTGGCTATTCAGTATTGTGGAGCAATGGAAATTAGGCTTTGTACCCATATCATCATAAATGATGGTTATGGACTTGGGTGATCAAGGGATTTCCCATATATGAGTGGAAGTTGTGGAAATTGTTTGGTTTTGCACCTAAACCAATGTGATATCTTGCTTTCTATCAAGCTAGCGGCTGCGTTACATATCATTGTCTTACAATTCTGTTTGGGTATTATTAGCCAGCTTGCTCAGTTAGTCCGGTCCTCAAGCAGGCCTACATGGATTGTTTTCACAATGACATCGAGAGTGAAAAGCAGGCAAATTGAGTAAGCAGCTCATGAGCCCCCAGTTGTTGCACACATTCTCTTGAGGTCTTTACCTTGTGAATAATAATATTGATGATCCTGTGAAAAGGCTGTCTCAAAACTGCATTTGGCAGAATTCAAGATTTGTAGACCATGGGCTCAGTGACCAAGTTAAGTGTTTTGTAAGCTTAGTATTTACACCTAAATACTCACCTAACTGGGGCACTTAGATCATTACCAATGAGTCTTAGAGAATTCTGACCATATTCTTTCTTGGGGCTTACTTAGGATACATTCAACAAAATATCAGGTACCCAGAGTATGAAATTCCACAGAGTTGTCCAAGCCACACAACCTTTGCACACATATTCTTGAGATCTTCCCAAACATATTCAATGTGGTTTTTTCCCAGGACCATGTAAAAGTATAAATGCTGCATTTACATTCATAAATCATCAATTGAAAATCACATAGTCTACCTGTACTCCCCGTCACTTGCAATTTCTCCAGAACTCTTACAACAGGTTATAAGCTCAAGCTCTCACTCTCTGAAGTGTTAAACACCATATAAGTGGAACTTTCTGTCTGCTAAAAAGCTGCATGGATCTGGCTATGAAATCTGGAAGGTGACAATAAAGATGCTGTTGCAGGAAAGAGGCCTTTGGAACACTGCCATGATAGTGTTGTAAGAGTCTTGGAGATATTGGAAGTGATTTGGAGAACAAGTATATAATGTGGTTTTCACTTAATGATTTATTGAATGTAAAAGTAGTATTTATACTTTTACCTGGTCTTGGCACTACAAACACGTAGAATAGGCTAAGGAAGGTCCCAAAAACACGTGTGCAAAGTTTGGGGCTGTTTGGACAACTTTGAGAATTTTCATGTTCTGGGTACCTGGTATTTTGGTGAAAATATTCTAGGTAAATCCCAACAAGGAATTTGGTCAGTATTTTCTAGGATTTAAGGGTAATGATTGAAGTGACTAAGTTAGGTGAATATTTAAATGGAATTACAAATTTTTACAACACTCCCACTCAGCTAAATGTTCATACTGACTAGTCCTAATTTTGACCTAAGATATTCAAACCTGTCTCTAGCTAATGGTTTGGTAAATATGTCTGCAATCATTTCATCTGTAGGACAGTAAACTAAGCTAACTAAGTTATTCTCTATAGCTTCACATATGAAATGATGTCTAATAACTATGTGCTTGGTTCTAGCATGAAAAGTTGGATTTCTACCTAATTGTATACATCCTTGATTATCTTGAAATAAAGTAATAGGCGTTTTTTGACATAAGCCTAAATCTGTAAAAAGTTTTCTTAACCACATTGCTTCTTTTGTAGCTTCACAGGCTGCCATATACTATGCCTCTGTGGTGGAAAGTGCTACAGTTGGTTGCTTTCTTGAATTCCATGAAATTGCTCCTTACAGTAAAGAAAGGTGTATCCTGTGGTGGATCTTCTGTCTTCCAAATTTTGTCCCCAATCAGCATCAGAGTATCCCACAAGATCCTGTTCTGAGTCCTTATAAGTGTATCTTAAGCAGATATCAGCAGTTCCTTTTAGGTATCTAAAAATCCACTTAACTGCTGCAATATGATCAGATCCATAGTTCTGATTATGTTGGCTGACAACTCCCACTGAATATGAGATATCTGGACATGTTCCAAGCATGTTATACATCAGACTGCTAACCATAGATTGATAAGGAAAGTCAGGGCTTTCAGATGGCACCAAGCTCTCTTGATTTGGTTGAGTTTTGACCAAGTTAAGGTTTGTCTCCATTGGGGTAGTTGCCAGTTTACAGTCTTCCATTTGGTACTTCTTTAGTATATCTTGAATATACTTGGACTGGCTTAGAGTAATAGTCTGGGTACTTCTGTCTATGGAGAACTTAATCCCTAAGTAGTAACTAAGTTCTCCTAGATCAGACATCTTGAACTCCTTAGATAGGCTGGATTTAGTCACTTCCAATGTTTCTAGGTTGTTGGTGGCTATAATAAGATCATCCACATATAGAGCTAATAGAACTGGATTTGCTCTATCTGGCTTATAGTATATACTATAGTCAGCATTACTTCTTTTGAAACTCAGGGATTCCAAATAAGAATCTATCTTGCAATTCCAGGCTCTTGGTGATTGTTTGAGACCATATAGTGACTTTTTAAGCTTGCAGACCAAATGAGGGTTATCTTGGTCAACAAACCCATCAGGCTGGTCCATACACATCTCCTCATCAAGTTCTCCATCCAAAAATGCAGTTTTTACATCCATTTGATGAATAAAAACTTTAGTTTGCTGCAATAGCCAAAATTAATCTGATGGAATTAAACTTGGCTACCAGTGCAAAGGTCTCAGTATAGTCAAGTCCTTTTGTTTGAGAGTATCCTTTGGCTACAAGTCTTGCTTTGTATCTCTCAATTGTATAATCAGCCATGTACTTTGTCTTAAAGACCCATCTGCATCCAATTGATTTTTGGTTGATTGGTAATTTGACCAAGTCCCAAGTTTGATTTTCCATCAGGGCCTGATATTCCTCAGTCATTGCAGATCTCCAAAACTTTGTCTGAGGGCTATTCAGGGCCTCTTTTACAGTCTGGGGTTCATCAATATGGACTGAATAGGCATAGGCTAAGTTTGTACCCTCATTGATATAGTAATCTGAGCTATTTCTTGTCCAATTGGATCTCCAGGCATTTGATATTGGAATGATCACTTCTGGGATATTCCTGGGCACTGATTCTGGCTGAACCATGGTTGTAGAGTCCTCTGGAGTGAAAAATTTTCATTGTTTTGCTCTGATTCAATCCTGACAATTGGTGGACTTGAGATCAGATTTTTGTCATCATCTGATGTCATTTTTTGTGAAAATTTTGAATTTTCATCAAACAACACATCCCTGGACTTGATCAGCTTCTTTGCTTTGGTATTGTAGAGTCTGTATGCCTTACTCTCATTGCAGTAGCCCAAAAATACGCATTTTACACTTTTTGGTTCAAATTTTGACTGATTTCTGGCCAGTTTTTTGGCATATGCTGTACACCCAAATATTCTTAGATGTTCTGCACTTGGTCTGTATCCATGCCATGCTTCAAGTGGAGTAGAAGCACAAAGTATTCTGTTATAACTCCTATTTTTAAGGTATACAGTGGTGGCAACTGATTCCGCCCAAAAATCATAGGATAATTTTTGATCATGGATTATAGATCTTGCCATATCAATTATTGATCTGTTAGCACGTTCTGCTACTCCATTTTGCTGTGGAGAGTATGGTACAGTAGTCTCTTGCTTTATCCCATGAATTTTGCAGAAGTGGATGAAGAGTTTTGAGGTATATTCTCCACCATTGTCAGAGCGTATTTTCTTGATTTTTTCACCAGTTTCTCTCTCCAGCATGGCTTTGAACTCCCTGAGCTTAGACAGAGCTTCTTCCTTTCTCTCCATGAAGTAGACCCATGTGTATCTTGTATAATCATCAATAAAAGTGATTAAATACTTCATCCTGCCTAAGGATAAATTTTGCATAGGTCCACACAGATCTGAGTGAGTTAGATCTAATTTTTTCTTAGTTTTGATTGACCCAGAGCCCTTGAACGGTTGTCTGGCTTGTTTCCCATAAATGCAGGCTTCACAGTGCTCCAAATTAGCTGGGGGATCAATTTTCACTCCAGAAATTAGCTGATCTTTGATCATTTTGCACAAATAATCAAAATTGATGTGCCCAAATCTCCTGTGCAAAAGCATTGGTGTTTCTTCATTTTAGTTACTTATATTGGCTACCAAATATGATGGAATATAAGTCAACTTGTATAGATTCTGATCTCTGATGCCCAAAGCAATATGGGCAACATTTTGATCAGTGATCCTGCATCCAGAATTGTCAAAACTGAAACTGAGTCCTTCTGCTGTGACCTTGCTTACAGAGAGTAGGTTCTTGGCTATTTCTGGTACATAGAGTACTTCTTTAAAGGTCAGTGTATGACTTCCTTCACTGCTTCTTAGGTTTACTTGGATAGTTCCTTCTCCCACTGCATCAAGTGTTCTATTGTCACCCATGAAAACCTTCTTAATTGGAATATCTTCATATTGGGTAAAAAGTTCTTTTTGGTGTGTAAAGTGTTGAGAAGCTCCAGAGTCAATATACCGCATCTGAGAATCCTTGTTTGTGGTCATATTTAGTGCAGATATGCATAGTATATCTTCAGTTGTTGCAACATTTCCATATTCAGGCTTCTTTTGCTGATAATCTCTCTTTTTGAGACACCGGTCTGATGTGTGTCCTTTCCTTTTGTAGTAGTTGCAAAATAGGTTGCTGTTGCCTTTGTAGGGTCTTGGGTACCTCCTTTGTTGGCTATCATTGCTTATTAAAGCATTTTCTTCTTCCTTCTTATTAGCGCTTGATTTTCTTAATTCTTCATCCAGGAGCCTTCCATATACATAATTTAAGGTCAAATCTTCAGTTCTGAGCTCTAGGGCTGATACAAGGCCCTGAAACTTGTCTGTCAGGCTATTCAGGATGGTAACTATCACATCCTCATCAGTAGTTGGTATGCCCACAGATTCCATCTCATCTACCAGCAGGGTAATTATGTTAATTAGATTTTTCATTTCTTCTCCTGGCAGCATCTTTGTAGTAAAGAATTTTTGTCTCAGATACATCTTCTTGGCAGCTGAACATGACTGGTAGGTGTCTTCTAATGCCTTCCAGGCATTCTTTGCCGTTTTTGCTCCTGAGCATTGAATTAGCAATTTGTCCTTAACATTAAGGCAAATGCAATTAAAGGCACTTTGTTCTTTCTTCTTGTACTTTAAGGCTTCCTCTCCCATGTTCTTAGGAGGGCATTCTTCTCCCATGACAATATCCCAAAGGCCTCTTTCTTATAGCAGCAACTTCATCTTCACCTTCCACACTTGGTAGTTAGATCCATCCAACTTTTCAGCAGAGGTAAAAATTCCAGTAATAGCAGTAGTAGACATTGCAGAGAGTGACAGCCCAGGGCTCATAACCTGTTGTAAGAGTCTTGGAGATATTGGAAGTGATTGGGAGAACAAGTAGATAATGTGGTTTTCCCTTAATGATTTATTGAATGCAAAAGTAGTATTTATACTTTTACCTGGTCTTGGCATTACAAACACGTATAATAGGTTAAGGAAGGTCCCAAGAACATGTGTGCAAAGTTTGGGGCTGTTTGGACAACTTTGAGAATCTTCATGTTCTGGGTACCTGATATTTTGGTGAAAATATTCTAGGTAAATCCCAACAATGGATTTGGTCAGTATTCTCTAGGATTTTAGGGTATTGATTGAAGTGACTAAGTTAGGTGAATATCTAGGTGGAATTACAAATTTTTACAACAGATAGAAATATGCTCCCCCACAGGTGAGGAGGAGAGGTCTTAAAGTGCCAGAAGAATCAGCAAATTGCCTTTAACTGTGTTTGCCTCAATGTTAAAGACAAACTGTCAATTGAATACTGAAGAGCAAAAATAACAAAGAATGCTGGGAAGGTATTTTAAGACATAAAACAATCATGTTCAGCTGCTGAGGAGATATATCTTAGACTAAACTCATTTACAGCAAAGATACTCTTAAGAGAAGTAACCAAAAATTCAATTAATAGATCCTTATGACAAATACTGTGGTCTTGCAGGTGGCTCCAATGTGGCTCATCCACTCAGATTCAATAATATGCCCATTGTAGTGCCAGCAGCTTGGATTTCTTCACCCACTTCACAATGTTATGGTGCAATTGTGTCAGTCTTGTGACAGTCTTTTTGTGGGTTTTGCAAGGCATTAATGCAGTTTCATTGTGGTTTACATTTATTAAAGTGGACCAAACCTGCCAATACATGAAATTGTCTTATCTCATAGGAAGCTTGACATTGTTGTGACAGCCTCTATGCAGACCTCTTCTGGCATTATCATTTCAGTGCAGCAGTCTACAGCTAGTCCTGTATACACTAACCTTACTAATTTGGCCTATGACAGTAGACTTGTTCCATTGGATAGTGCCACATTGAGCCATGAGTGCCAAATGATGCCATAGTGTGCCAAAAAGGCCAAGTGAGCCTATACTTGGCCACAGAGTGTGAAACATAGATCTGCATCTTCATGCAAAGCAGCCCCTGTGTTTCACTGATTGTGATGGAGAAAATCCATTTTTTGACCTTTTTTTTAGGTCAATGTTGTAAAGGATGTGTAAGTGCACAAAAGGATTGAAGATATGCATCTGGTACTCAATACCCTTGGCACTCTGAATCTAGCTCCTGTGGCTTGTAACATTTCACAAAATGCATGGCACTATCTTGGTCCACTGGTACTATCTGGCACTATAAGTGCTTTGTATTGATCTTACTTTAGGGCTAATATTTAAATATAGTGCCAGATAGTACCAGTGGACCAAGATAGTGCCATGCATTTTGTGAAATGTTACAAGCCACAGGAGCTAGATTCAGAGTGCCAAGGGTATTGAGTACCAGATGCATATCTTCAATCCTTTTGTGCACTTACACATCCTTTACAACATTGACCTAAAAAAAAAGGTCAACAAATGGATTTTCTCCATCACAATGAGTGAAACACCAGGGCTGCTTTGCATGAAGATGCAGAGCTGTGCTGCACACTCTGTGACCAAGTGTAGGCCCACTTGGCCTCCCTAGCACACTATGGCATCATTTGGCACTCATGGCTCAATGTGGCACTATCCAATGGTACAAGTCTAGTAATTTGGTCCCTTGATTGGATCCAATATGGATTGGTGGTGAGGATCATGCAGGGTGGCCAATTTACACCCAATGAAAAATGATTTGGTCTTGCGGGTGGATCCAACTCAGATCAGCTGTCAGGATCCCGCAATGATTCCATCATAACATTGGCAGCTTGGAATTATTGACCCTCCACACAATCTAATGAAGGGATTGTGATGGTGTTTTACTGACTTACTGCCAAATAAAGTTAAAAACTTAACAGTGCTTGAGTGGTCTTTTGACAAGAATTGAATGACATTTTAATGGTCTTGATGTGCTCCACATTTATTTGAGTAGACCTAACTGGCCAATACATCCAGTTGTATTATATGGCAAGAAACTAGACAGTGTCTGGATGACCTCATTACAAACCTCCACTGGCATTATAACAGCAGTACAGTAGCCTACAGCTAGTTCTGTATAATGTTACAGTACCAATTTACCAAGTGGTATTTTCTTTTTCTACCTCCTCTTGCACCATTCTTATTGCCACTGTTGAATCACCTCTCTATATTTGCTTACCCACCACTACCTTGAGTATTCCACATATGCTTTGAATCAAAGTATCATGACCACCAGCTTACTAACCTCTACATACACACACCTGCTGCAATTGACACACTTCTAGCACCTCAGCTTTATGGCTTTTTAGTGTGATACTTGCAAAGTTGCCATATACCCTGTATTGATGAAAGATATACATCTTGCAAACCTATGCTTGGTTGCCACCACTTTTGCCATGAATACACCCTGAATATCTTCAAGGAACCTCCTGGTATTTACCTAATATATTCCTTCTGCTTGCTGGATTCTAGTCCCCATCATAGATGTGCTATGGCTCTTGTTTGAGTAATTCTGTACTGGATGGTGTAGAAATTGGCTTGTGCCAAGGGAAATCTAACATAGTTTGGCAAAGTTGTCCTAATAAAAATTAGTTGCTTGTTGTGCCCAATCCAACTTTGCATTAATTAACTAATTGCCCATGCATTGGGGCAGCTTAGCTTCTGAGTGTCAAAGACATAGATGTCTCCATGTGCACATCTGTCCTCAGTATTTTCTAGCTCTACATGGCTTTACCCCATGAGCCAACTCACCACATCCATGATGAACCTGAAGGTAATATTCTTGATAAGGTTGCAATATGGTAGTACCTGCAACTTGACTTGTCTTCCTGTCCCCTCTCACATTTACTCCCTAGGAAACTCCCAAATGGTGAAGCAAGGCCCAATATTCTCCATGCACCAAGCAAGATGGAATAGAGAATGGATACAGTGATAGCAGAGATATATATGCTCAGCTTTATGCTTGCAGTATTGCTGCTCAAGTCCCATTGCAAAACTTCTTGCATAAAAGCTATATATACGTTAATTTGGTGTTGGTGATCCACTTCTTGATAAGTATTCTTACAATGTCATCATATGACTCCCAATGCTTCCAATGTACTCATGGTACCCTATGAGAAATAATGTGGTCCTGTGGGTGGGTCCACAACAGATCCCATTAGGGGACTGTTACAATACCAGCGGCTTGGAATAAATGACCCTCTACACAATCTTATGATGGGATCACAACAGCAGTTGGCCAATTTTACCGCAAAATAAAGTTAAAAAACATGACATTGTTTGGGTGGTATTTTGCTAAGGGTTGCATGGCATTATTGCAGTTTTAATGCACTCTACAGCTAGTGGAGTGGATCTAACAGGTCTGTACATCCAACTGCCTTATATGGCAAAACACTTGGCAGTGTTTTGATGGACTCATTGCAAGCCACTGATGGCACTATTACTGCAGTTTGGTGGCCTACAGCTAGTTCTGTATAATACTACTGTACCAATTTACCAACTGGTATCTCCATTTTCAACCTCACCTTGCGCAATTCATATATTCCACTGTAAAATCACCTCTCTTTATTTTCTTACCCACTACTACCTTGGATATCTCAGATATAGTTTGAGTCAAAAAAAAAACTATGGCCTCCTACTTACTGACCTTGCCTAGTTGCCATATACCTTGTATAGCTGGTGACAAATACATCTTGCAAACATATCCCTATGAAAAATAACTTGGTCCCACTGGTGGATCCAGTCCGGATCAGCCATCAGGATCCTGTTAAGAGGCTATCATAATACCAGCAGTTTAGAATTAGTGACCCTCTTAATAATCTGATGATGGGATCACCACAGTGTTTTGCTAATTTTAAAAACCAAATAAAGGGATAAAACTTGACAAGATTCAATTGGTGCTGTGACAATAATTGCATGGCATTGTTGCAGTCTTTTAGCACTCTACAACTATTTTAAGTGGATCCAACCAGCCAGGACATCCAATTGCCTTAAATGGCAAGAAACTTGATGGTATTTTGACGGCCTCACAGCAAGACTCTGATGGCATCACATTGGCAGTATGATGGCCTACCGCTGGTTCTGTATAATGCTACTGTACCAATTTACCAAATGATATTTCCTTTTTCTACCTCACCATGTGCAATTCATATATTCCACTGTAGAATCACCCATCTTTATTTGCTTACCCACTACTACCTTGGGTATTCCACATATAGTTCAAATTGAAAAAACTATTGCCTCCTGCTTACCAACCTATACAATTGCGTACACCTGCCTGCTGATGGGAACTCTTACATAATTGGCCTTATGACTCAACCAGTAAAAATGAAGATTTATGACTATCAATAGTACCTATAGGTCTACATGTTTGGAAACTGTAAGTTTCACCTTGTACTTGCAAAAATGTGCCCATTTAATTGCAATCCATCAATCACTGGGAGAACTCATACCACTCAGTTCCAAAAAGGCATCCAGACCTATGATCTACTACCTGCCAGCCTAGACTTCAACTTGGTCAACTTGAGTGTGCAAGAAACAAATGAGCTTAAGACAACCCAGTTCTATAGCACTTTGGAAAGGTGCAAGGATGTTCCTTATGGCAGTATCAGAAGATAAGTCCTCTACTCTAGTTCCCCAGAGAGTTCAGACTCTTGTAGAATATTCAGTTGTACTTCCAAAGGAACCTGTTGGCCTACCATCAGTCAGAGACCTCAATCATGCTATTGACAGAGAGAATTGCCCCCCAGTTAGCAAGACACCTTACAGGATGAGTCCAATAGAGTTTGAAGACATGAAGATATAAATTGAACAATTGTTGGAGCAAAGATACATCTGGCCCTGCAAGTCACCCTGGGGAGCACTTGTGCTGTTCAAGACAAAGAAAGATGGAAATCTTTGGATGTGCATTGACTACAAAGCCCTTGACTCAATCACTGTGAAGACTAAGTACCCCATTCCCTTGATTGATCAGCTTTTAAACCAACTCAATAAAGCTGCCATATTCAGTAAGATTGACCTCAGAAGACATCCCTAAGACAGCATTCAGGACCATACATAGACTCTATGAGTACTTAGTCATTGATATTGGCCTCACTAATGCCCCTGCAACATTCATGACATTGATGGAAACTTCTTACAGTGTTACAAGTCCTGGTATAAGTGTTGTAGCCAAATAGAGACTTTGGCTAATATTATATTCACTTAAGCTTAAACAGATTTTTATTGAGGTGCCAGCAGCTCCTTATACATATCTTGCTAGACTAATTGCTGACTAATAGTATTACATAAGTTAGGTTATGGCTGATGACTGATTTGATTGCATGATCATCACCTAATTAGATCCTACTCAACATATCTATTTCTGTCTGATAGGGATATGCTGATTCATTTGCTAACTAATGCTACCAATTTGTTAGATAACACTGATATATTGATAACCTAAACCTTTAACTAATTGATTTGACTAAAAACAGACCTAACTTAAACAGTCAAGTTGTAGATCATAACATTCTCCCGTACCGAAGTTGAGAGGGCTCCCCTGAATTTCTTTTCTTTTGACACCAGTATCTTATTGGTTTAGTAAAGTTGACAAGTCTTGCAAGCTTGAGTCAGCCTCTATGAATTAAGCCTTCCTGGATATGGCCTTGTTTGTCCACTAGTTGATGAGTTGCTAATGAACATACTCTGATGATATTAAAAGGTCCTGTCCATTGTGCCTCAGACTTCTTCCAAGTGATGTTTCTCAGCAATACAAAGTTCTTGACTGTGATTGCCTCTAGTGATATAGTCTTATCAAATCTCTGCTTCATCTTTTCTGCACTTTGAGATACTTTGGCCTGTGCCTCTTGACATCTTTGTTCCAGCTGCTGGTGGCTACTTGGCTAATTGCACTCATCTTCTAAGGCATCTGTAAGCTTTGGTTGTGTGAGACCTCCTGGAATCCTTGGTTCACATCCATACACCAAGTAAAATCGCAATTGTTAGGTAGTGTTGTGTACTCTAACTCTGTATGCAAAAAGTGCTTGGTCTATATACTCATCTCATCTACTGACTGTTCCATTTGCATTCATGGTCAGCATTTTTCCAAATAGTCCATTAAACCAATCAGTGGCTCCATTAATTCTAGGGTGATATGCCAAGGTTTTCAAGTGTTTGATTTGCTGCATTTCCAGGTAAGCTTCCAATGTCTTTGCCATATAGTTGGCTCCTCTATCAGATAAAATCTCTACAGGGCATCCAAACCTAATAAGAATCTCATGGTAGATAAAACTTGTAACTTCTTGTTCACTGGCTATAGGTACTGTGTTAGCCACTTGCCATTTAGTGGCATGGCTAATTGCTACTAGGATCCAACGGTTGCATTTCCTGGTGGTTGGCAGTCTTCCATTAAAATCAATTCCCCATCTTTTGAATGGTCTTACAGGCTCCAAGGGAAAGAGTTTGGCAATTCTCTGTGGTTGGCCTTGGATGATTTAGCAATTTGAGTATGTCTTCACTAGCTTCTCAATGTCATGTTTCATTCTGGGCCACCATGCTCTGGCTTTCACAAGGCTTTAGGTTCCTTCAATTCCAAGATGTCCATATCCATTGTGTACCTTATGTATTAAATCCAGGCAAGAAACATAAGGGCAATAGGCAACAGGGCTTCCATCAACAATTTGGTAGAGTGTTTCATCCTGTACCACAAATTTGCTGGCTTCATCCTGGATTATCTTCTTGATCTCTTCATCCACCTTATTAGGAATGACTTGGTCCTCCAAGTACTTTGGTGATAGGCTAGGCCAATCTGGTTCATGCGCTAAGATGAGTTGTGCAACTTGTCTAATCTTAATCAGGCATCAGCAATTGTGTTGTTGTTCCCAGGGCAGTAGACAATCTTCAGGTCAAATTGATGAAGGCATTCACTCCATCTACTCATTCTTCTGGGGAGTACTTTCTGAGTGAATATACACTTGGGAGAGGTGTGATCAGTCTTCACAGTGCACTTGACTCCTTCAATGTAGCATCTCCAGGTCCTCAGGCAGTGTATTATGGCAAGATTCTCCTTCTCATGCACTGGATAGTGCTGTCCTGCTGAGTTCAACTTCTTGTACTCAAAAGCAACTGGGTAATCCTTTCCCTCATGTTCTTGGCTTAGTACTCCACCAATTGCACAGTATGAAGCATCTGTGCATAGAGTAAACTCTTTTCTGAAGTCTGGGATTCTTAAGCTTGGCAGGTTAGCAAGTTCATTCTTGAGCATATGAAAGGCAGTCTCACAGGCTATGTCCCACATCATGGTGCTGTCTCTCTTGAGAATATCAGTTAAAGGGGCTGCAATACTTGCAAAGGAATTGAGAAATCTTCAATACCAGAAAACCATTCCAAGGAATATTCTGAGTTCTGATGCGCTATGGGGCTGCTTCAGATTTTTAATGACTTCAGCCTTCTTGGGGTGTAAGGTCACTTGTGTGCTAGTCACTATGTGTCCTAGTTATTCAATGTGTTCCTTCAAGAACTCACAATTTGCTAGCTTGCCATATAGCTTGTTCACTCTTGGCTTCTTCAAGACCTTTTCAATGAGCACCAAGTGATCTTCTTCTGTCTTGCTTTATATGTAATCTCATGACTAGGTACTTGTAATGTTGATATCTGGTCCTGAATGCTGTCTTAGGGATGTCTTCTGGTTTCACCCTAATCTGATTGAATCCTGACATAAGGTCAATCTTGCTGAATATGGTAGCTCCATTGAGTTGGTCCAAAAGCTCATCAATCCAAGGCATAGGGTACTTATTCTTAACAGTAGCCATATTGAGGGCTCTGTGGCCAATGAACATCCTAAGTATTCCTTCCTTCTTTTTCACAAAAAGTACTGGTGCTGCCAAAGGTAACCTGCTGGGTCTGATATATCCTTGCTCCAATAACTGATCTATTTGTCTCTTCATCTCTTCCAGCACCAATGGACTCCTTCTACAAGGTGTCTTACTCACTGGCAGGCTCTTTCCTGTGTTGATGGCATGATCCATGTCTCTGACTGGTGGTAGGCTTACAAGCTCATCTGGTAATACATCTGAGTATTCCTTCAAAAGAGTCTGGATCATCTGAGGTGCTGGAGTAGAAGAATCGTTCTGTAATACTACCATGAGGAACATCTGGGTGACTTTTCTAAGTGCCCTACAAACTGTGTCTTGCTAAGTTCACTTGCTTCACATACATTGGAATTGACCAAATTGAAATCCTGTCTGGCAGGTAATAGCTCATAGGTCTTGTTATCCTTCTGGATCTGAGTGGTATGGGTTCTACATCTCATTGATGGATTACAACAGAATTGCCAGATTTTCCAAGTACAAGGTCAAACTTGCAGTTCCCAAAAGTATGGGCCTGTAGGTCTTCTTTGTAGTCATTGATCTTCATCCTACTGGCTAAGTAATATGGTTGATTATGTGAGAGTTCCCATCAGCTGTTGAGACTGAAGTTGATTTGGTGGGTTCTGAGTTGATGCCAGCTTTCAGGGCAAATTGCTCTGATATGTTCTCATGCAATGCTACTGTGTCTATCATGATCTTAGTAGGTACTCCATTGATTACTCCATTCAAATATAATAGCTGTCCTGAGTTTGAGGCTATCTGGGATATGTATTCTTCTGTCATATAGAAGTTGAGTTATGAGTCTTCTCCAAGTTCTTCATCCATGTTAGTGTGCTCAAGGGCTTCAGTTTGGTTAAAGGCTCTTGATGGCTGGTGTCCACTTCTTCTTTGAGGCTAGTACTTTGCAATATGTCCCTGCTGGTGGCAATTAAAGCAAAGTCCTTTCTTCTTACAATCTTTTGAGGAAGGATTCTTCTGCATTGCACCTACTTTCATTGGCACTGCTTCTGATGGTCTTCTTTCATAGTGATCATGGCCTTCACTGATTAGTCATTGTGGGCTTTCCAACTTCAAACATGGCCAAGTCACAGTGAATAGCAGTCTTGATGGTTACTTCAATAGTCTGAGGTCTTTGATATTACACTTCCTTGCAAGTTCTTTGCTTTAACCCATCAATGAAGTATTCCACTTGTTCCAGGGGGTCCATTCTTTCAATTTGTCCAAGTAGGCATCTACATTTGTAGATGTACTCTTGAACCATTCCTTTTGGTCTGAGTGTTTTCAGCTTTCTTCTTAGTAGTGTCTGCTGATGTGGGGGCTCAGAAGCATCCTGATATCCAACACAAACTTATCCCAGGTAGAGATTGTAGAGGATCCCATCATGGTGACTGACCTGATCTTTGTGTGGCACCACTGTAAAGCTGCATCTGCCAGGTAGGAGGCTGCATAATATAACTTGTTTTCTGCAGCTATTACCTTAGCTTTGAAAGCTTCTGCAATCTGGGAGAATTATTGCTGCTACCAATGTTACAAGTCTTGGTATAAGAGTTGTAGAGGAATAGGGAGTTTAGCCAATATTGTATTCACTAAAACTTGAACTGATTTTTATTGAGGTTCTGTTGTGTTGTATTATGATTAGTTTGGGGCTTGTTCTACAATGTAGAGGCTAATCAACAATATACAACAACTTCCAGTATGCTAATACTGAAATAGTTTATTGGGAGTTTGATCTACCAATAGAAGATATAACTTTCACTAGTTTCCTCAATCTTGGCTCAAAATATACTGTAGGCAGTGTTTATCACTTCTACAGCAGTGTTCTGACCTTCTGTCGACTAATGGGCTTATTTACTTTTATAGTAACTTTTCCTTATTTGGAAGTCACTTTCCTTTTTGAGAAAATATTTCCTAATATGGAAATTCTGAACTCCCCTTTAAGCTAAAGGGGTGTGTTGTAGAAGTCTCTAAAGGGGTCTTTAGACCTAAAGGGGTGTCTAAAGGGGCTTCTTGTAGTGGTCTCTAAAGTGGACTTTACACTAAAGGGGTGCCTAAAGGGGCTTCTTTAGAGTAAAGGGGTTTCTTAAAGGGGTCTCTAAAGGGGTCTTTAGACTAAAGGGGTTTCTTAGAGGGGACTTTTCCAACAGAATAGTGGTAGTTTCTTGTAGAACTTAGATTGGATTCTTGTGAGCTTTACAGTCTCTTTACTGATGTAGTACTGATCAAAGTCAGAATACTCAACAGTGCAAGTGATGCAGGGGAAGTCTTATAACCTTTAAACTTGTAGTAGTAGTGTGGAGATTCTGGAAAGAGAGGCTCTCCCTTTATTTTTCAGCTGGGGAAGTCATATATATGAAAATCTTGAAGGATCAAAGTTTTTGGGCAATTGCACAAGCAATACATGTGATACAAAGCTACAATTCTACAGTGGCGCAGATCGGACATAGGCGCAGCACCTGTGAAAATTTCACGTGATTTGATTGGCTGGTTCAAAAGTTACATGCAATCAAAGTCACCATAGTAATCCTAGCAATAAGGCATAGTATATATAATAGTTGGACTCTTTTGGTCATAACTCCTTAAGTACTGCTTCAAATGAGCTGTAATTTGAAACATGTGTTGGCTACTACGTGTTCTATATGACATAATATTCTTGGGTGGATTGCTTGTCAGGGTCTGGAGCATTTGCTCTTCAAATTGGAAATTCTTGATCTTTCTCTTGTGTGCTATGATAGCAAAAAGCAAAATAAAGAAATGAGTGCAATATTAGTTTAGAGATATTGTAGTAATGGAATACTTTCCATTACCACAGTTCCAGCCACTCTTTATATACATTTTGTCATATCAGTTGCTGACTAATTGTATTCCCTAATGTAGGATGTGGCTGATGACTCATTTGAATGAATCATCATCACCCAATTGGATCATACTTTATTTTCTATTTCTGTCTGATAAGACCTTCCAATTCATTTGCTGACTAATGCTACTGATTTGAGAGATAACACTGATATACTGATAGGCTGAACACATAACTTATTGACTTGACTAAAAACTGATCCAACTTAAACAGTCAAGCAGTAGATTGTAACATTCTCACTGGCGCCAAGGGAAAGAGCTCAGCCATTCTCTGTGGTTGGCCTTGGTTCATTTTGCAATTTGGGTATGTTTTCACTAGCTTCTCAATAGCTTTTTTCATTATTGGCCACCATGCTCACCTCATAAGGAATAGCTTGATCCTCTAAGTACTTTGGTAAAGAGCTAGGCCAATCTGATTTGTGCATCAAGTTGAGTTGTGCAACTTGCTCTAATCTTGATAAGGCAACAGCAACTATGTTGTTTTTCCAGGGCAGTGGACAATCTCCAAATCAAATTGCTGAATGAATTCACTCCATTTTGTCATTCTTCTGAACAGTACACTCTGAGTAAACATATACTTGAGTGGGGTATGATCAGTCTTCACCATGCTCTTGACTCATTCACAGGGTATATGTTCCTTTGATGCTATATTCCCATATCCTTATGTGTCTTATGTACTAAATCCAGGTAAGCAACATAAGGGCAATGGGCAATATGGAATCCATCAACAAATTAGCATAGTGTTTCATCTGGTACTACAAATTTGCTGGCTTCATCCTGGATTATCTTCTTGATATCTTCATCAGCCTCATTAGGGATAGCTTAGTCCTCCAAGTACTGTGGTAGTAAGCTAGGCCAATCTGACTCATGCATCAAACTGAGTTGTGCAACTTCTTCTAATCTTGATAAGGACTGGGCAACCATGTTGTTTTTCCAAGGGCAGTAGACAATTCCCATATCAAATGACTGAATGTATTAACTCAATTTTGTCATTCTTCTGGATAATAGTTCATGAGTAAATAGATACTCAAGTGAGGCATCTGTTGAAATATTGGACTATTTGATAACATTCAGCAGCTAAAAATTTACCTAACAGTTCTGGACTAGTCTTGGTCACTGTGAGACTAATTTACAGCTCTAACTTTGCCACTTTGTTCAGATCTTTGATCTTATGATTATTCCCCTATAGTCAGGATCAAATTAGCACTAATACTAACAATTATGTACTAACCTTGAAACTGTTACAGAATGCTCCTGAATATTGAGAAACCCTCCTTACTTAGTTTACAGCTGTATTACTTCTACAAAGGTATAAATACTGAGCTTCTTTATTAATAAACAACAGTTCAACTATTATCACTATTTCTTGATAAGTTCCTTATATCCATATCACTTCTTAATTATGTGTATTATGGGAGGCTTCTCCTTCTATGCACTGGATAGTTTTGTTCTGCTGAGTTGAGTTTCTTGGACTCACAAGCAACTGGGTAATCCTTTCCCTCATGTTCCTGGCTCAATACTCCACCAATTGTATAATATGAAGCATCTGTGTACAGAGTAAGCTTTTTTGTGAAGTCTGGGATTCTTAATCTTGGCAGCTTAGCAAGTTCATTCTTGAGCATATGAAAGGCAGTCTCACAGGCTATGTCCCACTTCACGGTGTTTTCTCTCTTGTGAGTATCAGTTAAAGGGGCTGCAGTGCTTGCAAAGGACCTGCTAAATCTCCAATAACAGTTAGTCATACCAAGAAAGGATCCAGCTCTAATTTGCTATGGGACTGCTTACATTCTTCATGATTTCAGCTTTCTTAGGTGCCAGGTCACTCCTGCCCTAGTTAGCGTTGAAATAATCAGGAGACCACCTAATTACTAATATATTTTGAACTAGCACCTAGTGAAACAACATATCTCAGTATACTAGCTTAGAAATTAGTTTGTTAGATATTTGCAAATTAACAGAAATTAGTGAAGTACAGAATTCTAGGAATATCTGAAACTTGTCCAAATGAGCTGAAGCTTGGCACATTTACTTCTGATTTTCCCCTAATAATAAGAAAACAGCTACATTTCTGTAGTTCTGCAATAAGTACAAATACTGGATAGCAACTCAATAAATTAGCAGGTAATTATCATGTAAATCATTTAATTCTCCATTTCACTTGCAATATATATCTCTGATATTTCAGCAGGTGATGAGCACCAAGCTTGCTATATCTTGGGTGCCTACTTTGCTTTACTGCTGTGTCTTCACTCAGGAGAGAGATTGTTTTGTCTACCTGAAGTTAGAAAAAAAAAAGGACTGCCATTACAGAGAGCTGCTAAGTAGAATATATTGTAATGGCAAGAGAGTCATTAGCCCTTGAAGAAGACACTTAGGGGAAGAAAGAGGTCATATGCCAAGGAGAGCATGGTGGACAAACTTCAAATTATGAAATATGCAGAATGATGAAGTGTTGAGGAATATATAATCCCAGCAAGGAGTCCAGATCAATAAAGAGTATAATACACAATATAGGTATTAATGATATAATCCTTAATATCATAGCATAAGAGAGCTATGATGAGGATCTACATGTACCTGGGTGTGTATTAGACTATTTCAGTCAGTCAAGCACATGCATTTCTGCAGCAAATTTATATAAGTCTGTAGCCACTTGAGCTGAGGATCAGAATGATATATAATACCAATATATTTGGGCAAAAATCAGTGATCTCAGGCATATCATCTTTGGAGTGGTATGCATGATATATCAGTGGTACTATTTGTAGTAGCAAAAACACTGAGGCTCTGTGAGACACCTATTAGACAAGCTATATGTTTACATTAAGTATTAGAAAGAGTGGGAAGAGATATATCTATAAATATCTTAACATGGAATTTCTACTGCCATCAAGAAAAGTGGTACTGGAGATCCTGACCAATAGTATATGCATATATTCTATGTACACACAGTGGAGAGTATATGAAACAATATTGAGGAAAGTACTAGTTGCCCTATATTAGTACATATAGCACTTAGCGTTCAGTGATTGCCAATCATATATATCAGAATGAATCAAATGTTATTCATGCTATTATGATCAAATTGAGTTACTTGCAGCTCCCAGCTAAAGGCCACATTTTAGTAATAATATCTGCTACCAAGACGCTGAGAGATATGGCTCTTTAAGAAAGTTTATTTGATCAGATATGATCAAGCCTGTGATTAGTTATGTCAGATCTAAGTGGATAACCAATTCAGATGAGACATATCAGAATAGACAATACACAGTCAATTTCTAAATATAGTTATAAGATACTTAAGCCAGATTTGCACTATGTAGCACACTGGATGTGATCCAGTAATCCTATCACTCAAGGATAATGGAATATTGATACTTGAGAAGGCAGCAGAAAAGTCCATGAGAAGCTACACACTCAGAGGTAACATCTATGTTACAGCAAAATAAAATCAACTTCTGTGGTAATGGAAAGTATTCCATTACTACAATATCTCTAAACCAATATTGCACTCATTTCTTTATTTTGCTTTTTGCTATCATAACACACAAGTGAAAGATCAAGAATTTTCAACTTTGAAGAGCAAATGCTCCAGACCCTGACAAGCAATCCACCCAAGAATATTATGTCATACAGAACACGTAGTAGCCAACACATGTTTCAAATTACAGCTCATTTGAAGCAGTACTTAAGGAGTTATGACCAAAAGAGTCCAACTATTATATATACTCTGCCTTATTGCTAGGATTACTATGGTGACTTTGATTGCATGTAACTTTTGAACCAGCCAATCAAATCACGTGAAATTTTCACAGGTGCTGCGCCTATGTCCGATCTGCGCCACTGTAGAATTGTAGCTTTGTATCACATGTATTGCTTGTGCAATTGCCCAAAAACTTTGATCCTTCAAGATTTTCATATATATGACTTCCCCAGCTGAAAAATAAAGGGAGAGCCTCTCTTTCCAGAATCTCCACACTACTATTACAAGTTTAAAGGTTATAAGACTTCCCCTGCATCACTTGCACTGTTGAGTATTCTGACTTTGATCAGTGCTACATCAGTAAAGAGACTGCAAAGCTCACAAGAATCCAATCTAAGTTCTACAAGAAACTACCACTATTCTGTTGGAAAAGTCCTCTCTAAGAAACCCCTTTACTCTAAAGACACCCCTTTAGACACCCCTTTAGTCTAAAGACCCCTTTAGAGACCCCTTTAAGAGACCTCTTTACTCTAAAGAAGCCCCTTTAGGCACCCCTTTAGTGTAAAGTCCACTTTAGAGTCCCCTCTAAGAAGCCCCTTTACTCTAAAGACACCCCTTTAGACACCCCTTTAGGTCTAAAGACCCCTTTAGAGACTTCTACAACACACCCCTTTAGGTTAAAGGGGAGTTCAGAATTTCCATATTAGGAAATATTTTCTCAAAAAGGAAAGTGACTTCCAAATAAGGAAAAGTTACTATAAACGTAAATAAGCCCATTAGTTGACAGAAGGTCAGAACACTGCTGTAGAAGTGATAAACACTGCCTACAGTATATTTTGAGCCAAGATTGAGGAAATTAGTGAAAGTTATATCTTCTATTGGTAGATCAAACTCCCAATAAACTATTTCAGTATTAGCATACTGGAAGTTGTTGTATATTGCTGATTAGCCTCTACATTGTAGAACAAGCCCCAAACTAATCATAATACAACACAACACTTCCTTGCAGTTGGAGCAAGAAAAGTGGTACTAAGTGCCAACCTAAGGGTTATTATGGGTGCCAAAGATCATGGGCTTGTCTATTTGCACTGGACACCAAGCTCTATGCTGGAATACTCTACCAAAAGCAACAGTATCATAACAGGGTTGTCATGGTAGATTTATGCAATTGGTAAGTGCCAGATATGTTTGTACAGTTTAAGCTCAATATGAGAACATATCTATCCTGTTTAGGATGCAGACTCTATAATTAGCTACCAATCAGGCTGTGGTATTCAGAGATACCAAATTAAGCCTTTCAAGATGCAAACAGAAGATATGAGTATGTAACAGAAATATTAATCCAAGAAAGTTATGCCTAGATAAGAAGAATATATATGATCCATCAAAGTCAATTTTAGAAGACAGGAAGCACCAGAAGATGTAGCTTCAGTGGGAGTACAATATCCCAGATCAAGAATGAGAAAACCTAGTCCCAATACCATTGAAAATACCAGTCCAGAAGAGGAAATATTAGATCAACCAGTGACAATCAAGACTTCCATAATGCAAACCAGTTATTGACTCTAGTGGATGATATATGGAGTATACAGGGAAAATTATTATCCAGATCCAGTTATGCACATTTGGAGAGTGGTCTAAGTAAAATAGATTACATACTACAACTGTGGATGATCCAGATCAACTGGAAAGAAACCAAACTATAACTTGCCAGTTGTAGACCAATTACACTCAAATAAGAAGCAGCAGAAATCCTGAAAGTGCAGCTACCCAATGGTGGGAAGCATGAAAGAATATAAGCAATATATGAAAATCTTTACTCCAAACAAGTGGATGATATTCATCTGGATATATTCCTTGATGACATCAGTATTCAGACACATAATAATTTGATATGAAGTATGTAGCTAATAGTATAGGTTTACACTAAGCTATTACAGATGATGTGCAATCCCTAACATGTATTGGAGAATACATTAGTCCAATAGGTTAGATTGTTATTTGCAGTTTAAAATTCAACTGGAAGATACACAACATCACAGCAAGCTTGTAATTATATGAGTATATTTTATGAGTAGGAGTGCTGAAATAGTTAGGAGTCCACCTAATTATTAATATATTATGAGTTAGCACTTAGTTGAGTGACATATCTCAGCCTATTAACTTGAAAATTAGTTTGTAAGATATTTGCATATTATGAGAAATTAGTGAAGTACAGATTTTTAGGAAAATCTGAAACTTTTCCAAATGAGATGAAACTAGGCACTTGTACTCCTGATATTCCCCTTATAATGAGTAAATAATTACACTTATGTGGCTCTACAATAAGTATAAATACAGTGTTGAAACTGAATATATAAATAAGTGAATATCATGTAAATGTTCTATTTCTACATTCTACGTCCAATATATACCTCTAATATCTCTACAGTTACTCTGTGACCCAGGTATTCAGCATGTACCTTCATGAATTCATACTTTGGTGACTTGCCATACTGTGTGTTCCCTCTTAGTTTCTACAAGATCTTCTCAATGTGCACCAAGTGTTCTTCTTCTGTCTTGCTGTAAATCAATGGGTCATCTAGGTTATTCACCACAACCTTGGCTAAGTACTCCTGGAAGACTGTTTGCATCAAGGGCGTGAATGTCATAGGGGCATTGGTAAGGCCAAAACTCACACCAAGTACTTATAATGTCCCTATCTAGTCCTGAATGCTGTCTTAGGGATGTCTATTGGTTTCACTCTAATATAGTTGTATCCTTACATGAGGTCAATCCTGCTGAATATGGTGGCTCCATTGAGTTGGTCCAAAAGCTCATCAATCCTAGGTATGTGATACTTATTCTTCATAGCAACTGAGTTGAGGGCTCTGCAGTCCATGCACATCCTAAGTGTTCCATCCTTCTTTTTCACTACAAATACTGGTGTGCCCCAAGGTGGCTTGCTGGGCCTGATATGTCCTTGCGCCAAAAACTGATCTATTTGTCTCTTCATTTCCTCTAACTCCAATGGACTCATTGTGTAAGGTGTCTTACTCATTGGAGGGCTATCTCCTGTGTTGATGGCATGATCCACATCTATGACTGGTGGCAGTCTAACTAGCTCATCTGAAAACAAGTCACAATATTCCTTCAAAAGAGTCTGGACCTCCTGGGGTGCTGGAATAGTGGAAGCCTCCTGTAAAACTGCCATGAGGAACGTTGGATGCCTTCTCTAAGTGCTCTACAGAACTATGTCTTGCTAAGCTTTCTTGTTTCACACACACTGGAATTGACCAAGTTGCAAATCAGTCTGTCAAGTAATAGCTGGTAGGTCTTGTTGCCATTTGGGATCTGAGTAGCATAGGTTCTCAAGTTGATTGATAGGCTGCAACAAGATGGCCAGGCTTTTCCAAGTACAAGGCCAAACTAGCAGTCCCCTAATACATAGACAAGTAGGTTTTCTTCATATTCATTGATCTTCATTCTTACTAGCTGAGTAAAACAGTTGATTATGTGAGAGTTCCCATAAGCTGTAGAGACTGAAGTTGACTTGGTGTGTTCAAGTAGATTCTGGCTTTCAACGCAAATTGCTCTGACATCTACTCATGCAATGCTCCTGAGTCAATCATGATCTTGGCAGGTACTCCATTGATTACTCTATTCATATAAAATAGCTTTCCTGAGTTTGGGGTTATTTGGGATAGGTGTTTCTCTGTCATATGGAAGGTGAGTTCTGAGTTTTCTTCAAGTTCATCCTTCATGAGACTATGCTCAAGGGCTTTAATATGGTTGAAGGTACTTGTTGGCTAGTTTCCATATCTTCTCTGAGGGCAGTATTTTGCAATGTGCTGTTGCTGGTGGCAATTAAAGCAAAGTCCTTCTTCCTTACATTTTTTAGAGGTAGGATTCTTATGCACAGTGTCTATTTCCATTGGCACTGCTTCTGATTGTCTTTTTCACAGTGATCATAGCCACTGTGACTTGTCATTGTGGCTTTCCAACTCCAAAAATAGCTGAGCAATAGTCAATGTCAATCTTGATGGCTATTTCAATAATCAGAGGTCTTCAATAATTCACTTCCTTGCAAGTTATTTCTTTCAACCCATCTATAATGTATTTACCTTGATACAGGGGGTGCATTCTTTCAATTAGTCCAAGTAGGCATCTACACTCATAGGTGTATTCTTGAGGCATTTCTTTCTGTCTGAGTATCTTTAGCTTCCTTCTCAGTAGTTTCTGCTGGTGTGGGGTTCAAAGCTTCCTGAGTTTCCAACACAAACTTCTCCCAGGTAAAGATTGTAGAGCATCCCATAATGGTGGCTGACCTGATCTTGATGCAGTATCACTGTAAAGCTCCATTGGCTAAGTAATAAGCTGCATAATGCAACTTACTTTCTGGAGCAATTCCCTTGGCCTTCACAGCTTCTTCAATCTGGAAGAGCCAAGTTCCCAGCTCTTCATTGACTCTGCCATGGTACTGGTTGACCTTTACACTAAAGTTGCTCTTGACAGGGTTTTGCTGGTTCTGGGCCATGGCAGTCATTCCTGGTTGCTGCAGGCCAAGGATCTGGCGTAAATGTTGCCATTAGGCCAGGATTTGCTGCATAGCATTCTTTCATTCTTTATTTTCTGACATTTTGAGGGAGGCTTCTTCTTTCTTCCTGGGGGAGGTTTCTGATTATTGCTGCTACCAATGTTACAAGTCTAGGTAAAAGAGTTGTTGAGGAATAGGGAGTTTAGCCAGTACTCTATTCAATAAAACATGAACTGATTTGTATTGAGATTCAAGTAGCTCCTTACATACATGTTACCAGATTAATTGCTGACTAAATGTACTTCCAAAGGTAGGTTGTGGCTGATGACTCATTTGATTGCATCATTGTCAACCATATTACTTATGTCTGATAAGGATCTGCTGCATCATTTGCTGACTAATGTTGCAAATTTGACAGATAACACTGATATACTGATAGGCTAAACATAACACCAATTCATTTGACTAAAATTTGATCTAACTTAAACATTCAAGCAGTAGATCATAACAACAGGAGTACTTAGAAAAGCTTGTGGTAATCTACCTAGATGACATAATAGACTTGTTCCATTGTACTGTGCCAGGGTGCACATCATGATCCATGGTTTTAAAGAACAATCAGGCACAATATTGTAGCTACCAGCAAGCAGGATTGCTCCTGGACATTTTGCACCATGTGTGACAATCTTGCACACTATGCCACAATCTGACACAATGAGGCTGACACAAAGGATTGCACCAACTTGTAATGTCTCCATCACATGTGCAATTGGATACCACTATTGTGGTAGGAAAAATCAGGTATTTGGATATATTTCTTTAATGTAAATGGAAATAAATGTGTATCACTCTATAAACTACACTGATACTTACCATCTTTGTTACCTTCACTCCAATTAGATGGTAACTCAGTGGTCAATTGATCCAAAAGTATCCTGAAGCTGTCTGCCCCCAATATGCTCTTTGACCAATACACAAGCTACCTGATTTGCCATCAAATATCCCATTTTGCCCATTAAGCAGGTAGATCCCTGATTCTAGTGACTGAACAATGTGTCATAGCTAGCATGTAACCAATTGTATAGGTGCAAATGAGATCAAATGGCTGCACTGGTGCCACAGATGAGGTATACATATGCAGGGTGTTTATTTTTAGGAGTCCTGCCTCAAATGTGAGACAACCTTGATATTGCTTACATCAAAAATTTAGCAATCACTGATTTGAAATGGCGCAATGTGGATTGCAAAAAAAATGAGTTGTTTAGATCATGACAAATAATAGCAATTCAATGCAGTTGCATCATCTTCTATTTTGCCTCCAAGTTGATCAGTGCAATGCTGCAGCTTGGCTGCATTGAATTGTTCAAGATGATGCAACTGAGCTGGCCTGCAGTGCTACACAATGATGTGTTCTTTCACTTGCCAAAGGCTCTGGTGGTGGAGGCACTTCATTTGGGTCATTATCAGTCAGTTCACCAGAAGTTAGTTGCTGATGGTCAGGTGTAATGGCATACACAGATGCAACTTGATGCGCTGGCATGGCCCTTGGCTGAGTTCAATGTGATGCTGCTTGTTGATGCAACTTGGCCTGCTCAAATGGACTTGTGTCTTTTTGAGCTGTTTGGCAAGTTTGGTTGGTTTTGCTTTGAAGTGCATGTGCTGACCCAACATTTGTTGACTCAATGCAGGGTGCTCTTGTGAAGGATGTTGCTATAGTTTGGACTGATGTGTGCTGGTGTGCTGAAGTTGCAAGGGATGGTAAGGAATCCAGCAAGGTGTGCTGGCACAATCTAGACGCTGTTGCTTGCTGTCTGTATTCTTCCTCTTGAAGCTCACCTTTGGAATCCTCAAAGTATTCACTTACCCTTTGTCTGATACTTTGAAACTGCTGCCTGGATGAGTCCTGTGTATATTGATCTTGGAAGCCACTTTGCCCTACTGATATATTACGTAATATATTAGACTTGTTCAGTTGGTTAGTGCCACATTGAGCCATGAGTCCCAAGTAATCCCATAGTGTGCCAGAGAGGCCAAGTGAGCCTACACTTGGCCACAGAGTGTGAAACATAGCTCTTCATCTTCATGCAAAGCAGCCCCTATGTTTCACCTATGATGCAGGAGAAAATCCATTTTTTGACAGGTTTCTGTGGATCAATGTTATGCTGGAGGTGTAAGTACACCAAAGGATTGATGATATGCATCTGGTACTCAATACACCTGGCGCTCTAAATCTAGCTCCTGTGGCTTGTAGTATGTCACAAAAATGAGTGGCAGTATATTGGTCCACTGGTACTATCTGGCACTATATTTAATACTATCCCTAAAGAAAGATCAATACAAAGCACTTTTAGTGCCAGATTGACAGTGGACCATGATAGTGCCATCCATTTTTGTGACAGGCTACAAGCCACAGGAGCTGTGGTAATGGAAAGTATTCCATCACTATAATACCTCAAAACCAATATTGCTCTTGTTTCTTTATTTTGATTTTGAAAGATCAAGAAATTCCAACTTTGAAAGACAAGTACTCCAGACCCTGACAAGCAATACACCCAATAATATTATGTCATACAGAAAGCGCAGTAGCCAACACATTTTTCAAATTACAGCTCATTTGAAGCAGTACTTAAGGAGTTATGACCAAGAGAGTCCAATTATTATATATACTAGGCCAATATTGCTAGGATTACTATGGTGACTTTGATTGCGTGTAACTTTCAAGCCAGCCAATCAAATCCCATGACATTTTCACAGGTGCTGCACCTATGTCCAATCTGCACCACTGCAAGATTTAGCTTTTTATCATCTGTATTGCTTGCGCAATTGCCCAAAAATTTTGATCCTTCAGAAATTTCATATATATGACTTCCCCAGCTGAAAAATAAAGGAGAGCCTCTCTTTCCCAAATCTCCACGCTACAATTACAAGTGTAAAGGTTACAAGACTTCTTCTGCATCACTTGCACTGTAGAGTATTCTGACTTTGATCAGTACTAAATTGGTAAAGAGACTGCAAAGCTCACAAGAATCCAATCCAAGTTCTACAAGAAACTAGCACTTTTCTATTGGAGAAGTGTCCTCTAAGAAACCCATTTACTCTGAAGACACCCCTATAGATGCCCCTTTAGAGACCCCTTTAGGCACCCCATTAGTGTAATGTCCACTTTAGAGACCACTACAAGAAGCCCCTTTACTCTGAAGGCACCCCTTGAGGTCTAATGACCCCTTTGGAGACTTCTACAACACACCCTTTAGGCTAACAGGGAGTTCAAAATTTCTATTTTAGGAAATATTTTTGCAGAAAGAAAAGTGACTTCCAACTAAGGAAAACTTCCTATAAAAGTCAATAAGCCCATTAGTCAACAGAAGGTCAGAACACTGCTGTAGAAGTGAGAAACACTGCCCAGAGTATTGTTACAAGTCTTGGTATAAGAGTTGTAGAGGAATAGGGAGTTTAGCTAGTATTGTATTCACTAAAACTTGAACTGATTTTTATTGAGGTTCCAGCCACTCTTTATATACATTTTGCCAGATTAATTGCTGACTAATTGTATTTTCTAATGTAGGTTGTGGCTGATGACTCATTTGATTGTATCATCTTCACCCAATAAGATCCTACTTAATATATCTATTTCTGTCAGATAAGGATCTGCTGATTCATTTGCTGACTAATGCTACTGATTTCATAGATAATACTGATATACTGATGACCTAAACATATACTGATTGATTTGGCTAAAAACTGATCTAACTTAAACATTCAAGCGGCAGATCATAACATGAGCAAGGATACATCAGGCCCAGCAAGTCACCCTGGGGAGCACCAGTGCTTTTTGTGAAAAAGAAGGATGGAACTCTTAGGATGTGCATTGACTACAGAGCCCTGAACTCAGTTACCATCAAGAATAAGTACCCCATACCTTGGATTGATGAGCTTTTGGACCAACTTAATGGAGCCACTATTTTCAGCAAGATTGAACTCATGTCAGGATACAACCAAATTAGGGCAAAACCAGAAGATATTCCCAAGACAGCATTTAGGACCAGATATGGACATTACAAGTACTTAGTCATAAGTTTTGGCCTCACTAATGCCCCTGCAACATTCATGACGCTGATGCAGACTGTCTTTCAGGAGTACTTGGACAAGTTTGTGATAATTTACCTAGATGATATACTGATATACAGCAAGACAGAAGAGGATCACTTGGTGCACATTGAAAAGATCTTGAAGAAGCTAAGAGAGAACAAGCTTTATGGCAAGCTACCCAAGTGTGAATTCTTCAAGGAACACGTAGAATATCTGGGACACATAGTGACTAGCACAAGAGTAACCTTAGACCCCAAGAAGGTGGAAGTAATCAAGAATTTGAAGCAGCACCATAGCATATCAGAACTCAGATCATTCCTTGGAATGGTTTCCTATTATTGGAGATTTGTCAAGTCTTTTGCAAGTATTGCAGCCCCTTTAACTGATATCCTCAAGAAAGACAATGCCTACGAGTGGGACATAGCTTGTGAGACTGCCTTCCAGACGCTCAAGAATGAACTTGCTAAGCTGCCAAGCTTAAGAATACCAGACTTCAGAAAAGAGTTCACTCTGTGCACAGATGCCTCAGATTATGCAATTGGTGGAGTGCTGAGCCAAGAACACAAGGGAAAGGACTACCCTGTTGCCTTTGAATCCAAGAAACTGAACTCAGCAGAACAAAACTATCCAGTTCATGAGAAGGAGATGCTTGCTAAAATACACTGTTTGAAGAGATGGAGATGCTATATTGAGGGAGTCAAATGCACTGTCAAGACTGATCATCCCTCCCTCAAGTATATATTACTCAGAAGGTACTCTCTAGAACAATGACAAGATGGAGTGAATACATTCAGCAATTTGACCTGGAGATTGCCTACTGCCCTGGAAAAAATAACACAGTTGCTGATGCCTTATCAAGATTAGATCAAGTTGCACAACTCAACTTGGTGCATGAATCAGATTGGCCTAGCCTATTACCAAAGTACTTGGATGACCAAGCCATTCCTAATGAGGTGGATGAAGATATCAAGAAGATAATCCGTGATGAAGCCAGCAAATTTGTTGTACAGGATGAAACACTCTACCAAATTGTTGATGGAAGCCGTATTGCCTATTGCCCTTATGTTTCTTGCCTGGATTTAATACATAAGCTACACAATGGATATGGACATCTTGGGATTGAAGGAACCTATAGCCTTGTGAAAGCCAGAGCATGGTGGCCCAGAATGAAACAAGATATTGAGAAGCTAGTGAAAACATGTCCAAACTGCCAAATCAATCAAGCCCAGCCACAAAGAACTGCCAAACTCTTCCCTTTGGAGCCTGTAAGACCATTTGAGAGATGGGGAATTGACTTTATTGGAAGACTGCCAACTACCAGGAAATGCAACCGTTGGATCCTAGCAGCAATTGACCATGCCACTAAATGGCCAGTTGCTAAAGCTGTACCAATAGCCAGTGAACAAGAAGTTGCAAGTTTCATTTACCACAAGATCCTGATGAAGTTTGGATGCCAGTGGGGATCTTATCCAATAGAGGTGCAAGCTTTATGGCAAAGACATTAGAGGCTTACCTGGAAATGCAGCAGATTAGACACTTGAAAACCTTGGCATATCACCCCAGAACTAATGGAGTCACTGAGCGGTTTAATGGATTATTTGGAAAAATGCTGACCAAGTATGCAAATGGAGTTGTCAGTAGATGGGATGAGTATATAGACCAAGCACTCTTTGCATGCAGAGTAAGAGTACACAACACCACCCAGTAATCACCATTTTACTTAGTTTATGAATGTGAACCAAGGATTCCAGGAGATCTCACACAATCAAAACATACAGACACCTTAGAAGATGAACTCAGTCAGCCAAGTAGACACCAGCAACTGGAACAAAGACATCAAGAGGCACAGACCAAAGTATCTCAAAGTGCAGAAAAGATGAAGCAGAGATTTGATAAGACTACAGCACCAGAAGCATTGACAGTTGGGAACTTTGTATTGCTAAGAAACAACACTTGGAAGAAGTTTGAGCCCCAATGGACAGGACCATTCAGGATCATCAGAGAATGTCCATTTGCAACTTACCAACTGGTGGACAAACAAGGCAATATCCAGGAAGACTTAGTGCATAGGGACAGACTCAAGCTTGCAAGACTTGCTGATAATACTGAACCATCAAGATATTGGTATCACAAGAAAAGATATTCAGGAGAACCCTCTCAACTTTAGTAGGGGAGAATGTTATGATCTGCCGCTTGAATGTTTAAGTTAGATCAGTTTTTAGTCAAATCAATTAGTATATGTTTAGGTTATCAGTATATCAGTATTATCTATGAAATCAGTAGCATTAGTCAGCAAATGAATCAGCAGATCCTTATCAGACAGAAATAGATATATTAAGTAGGATCTTATTGGGTGAGGATGATGCAATTAAATGAGTCATCAGCCACAACCTACATTAGGAAATACAACTAGTCAGCAATTGATCTGGCAAAATGTATATAAGGAGCTGCTGGAACCTCAATAAAAATCAGTTCAAGTTTTAGTGAATACAATACTAGCTAAACTCCCTATTCCTCTACAACTCTTATACCAAGACTTGTAACACTCCAATAGCTGATCAATTTGTCTCTTCATTTCCTCCAATTCCAATGGACTCATTCTGTAAGGTGTCTTGCTTACTGGAGGGCTATCTCCTGTGTCAATGGCATGGTCCACATCTCTGACTGGTGGTAGGCTTACAAGCTCATCTGGAAACACGGCTGAATACTTCTTCAAGAGAGTCTGGACCTGCTGGGGTGCTGGGGTAGAGGAATCCCCCTGTAATACCGCCATGAGGAACAACTGTGTACCTTTTCTAAGTGCTCTACAGAACTGGGTCTTACTAAGTTCACTTGTCTCACACATACTGGATTTGACTAAGTTAAAATCCAGCCTGGCAGGTAATAGCTCAAAGGTCTTGTTGTCTTTTTGGATCTGAGTAGCATGGGTTCTCCAGTTGATTGATGGATTACGACAAAATAGCCAGGTTTTTCCAAGTACAAGGTCAAACTTGCAGTTCCCAAATATATAAGCCTGTAGGTCTTCTTCATAGTCATTGATCTTCATTCTTACTGGCTGGGTAATACGGTTGATTATGTGGGAGTTCCCATCAGCTGTGGAGACTGAAGTTGATTTGGTAGGTTCCAAGTTGATTCCAGCTTTCAAAGCAAGTTGCTCTGACATGTACTCATGCAATGCTCCTGAGTCAATCATGATCTTGGCAGGTACTCCATTGATTACTCCATTCAAGTACAATAGCTTTCCTGAGTTTGAGGTCATCTGTGATAGGTATTTTTTTGTCATGTGGAAGGTGAGCTCTGAGTCTTCTTCAAGTTCATCCTCCATGTTACTATGCTCCATGGCCTCAATACGGTTAAAGGTTCTTGATGGCTGGTGTCCATTTCTTCTCTGAGGGCAGTACTTTGCAATATGTCCTTGCTGGTGGCAATTGAAGCAAAGTCCTTTCTTCTTACATTCTTCCAAGGCAGGATTCTTCTGCATAGCATCTATATCCATTGGTACTGCTTCTGACTGTCTTCTTCCATAATGATTGTAGCCTTTCTGATTAGTCACTGTAGGCTTCCCAACTCCAAACATAGCTGAGTCATAGTCAATGGCAATCTTGAAGGCTTCTTCAATAGTCTGAGGTCTTCAATAATTCACTTCCTTGCAAGTTCTTTCTTTCAACCTATCAATAAAGTATTCTACTTGATCCAAGGTCCATTCTTTCAGCTTGTCCAAGTAGACATCTGTACTTGTAGATGTATTCTTGAACCATTCCTTTCTATCTGAGTGTCTTTAACTTCCTTCTTAGTAGTGTCTGCTGGTGTGGAGGTTCAAAAGCATCCTGAATTTCCAACACAAACTCATCCCAGGTAGGGATTATAGAGCATCCCATCATAGTGGCTGACCTGATCTTGTTGTGGTGCCACTGTAAAGCTGCATCTGCCAGGTAAGAAGCTGCATAATGCAACTTGCTCTCTGGAGCAATTCTTTTAGCGTTAAAAGCTTCTTCAATCTGAAAGAGTCAAGTTCCCAGGTTTTCATTGACTCTGCCATGTTACCAGTTGACCTTCACACTGAAGTTGCTCTTGACAGGGCTTTGCTGGCTCTGAGCCATGGTAGACATTCCTTGTTGCTGTTGGCTGAGGATCTGGAGTAACTGTTGCTATTGGGCCAGGATTTGCTGCATGGCATTCTTCCATTCTTGATTGTCCGACATTTTGAGGGTGGTTTCTTCTTTCTTCAAAAGGGAGGTTTCTGGTTATTGCTGCTACCAATGTTACAAGTCTTGGTATAAGAGTTGTAGAGGAATAGGGAGTTTAGCTAGTATTGTATTCACTAAAACTTGAACTGATTTTTATTGAGGTTCCAGCAGCTCCTTATATACATTTTGCCAGATCAATTGCTGACTAATTGTTTTTCCTAATGTAGGTTGTGGCTGATGACTCATTTGATTGCATCATCCTCACCCAATAAGATCCTACTTAATATATCTATTTCTGTCTGCTAAGGAGCTGCTGATTCATTTGCTGACTAATGCTACTGATTTCATAGATAATACTGATATACTGATAACCTAAACATATACTGATTGATTTGGCTAAAAACTGATCTAACTTAAACATTCAAGCGGCAGATCTTAACAAGCACAACAACAGTGCGTAAAGATAAAGCCCACCAAAAAACCTATCCCAGCTTGGGAGGGAGTAAATGTAATATTTTGCCAAAGCCTATAAATCAAAAGGCCTCAGGATCTAGTCAAAAGCAAGGCATGTTGAAGCAGCTTTTGGAATTCCAAGATTTTATCAAAGAAACAAATTTCTGATGGATATGCCTCCTGAGATACATAATGCCATTAGCCACCAAGTTCTTGCTACAAGCTCCTACAACAATGTTAAACAAATGATGTTCAACTATCAATCAGGGAGACAAGTCATGGATTCCATTAATACTCAAATGAGGATATCCACTCTAGCTAAACAAATTCTTCATTGTACAAATAACCCACAAAATGATTGGGTCAATGAATTAATTGATGCTTTTGGAAAACTCATGCTCAAGTTGGACTCTCAAAGTGTACCATCATCAAGCATCAACAAGGCAAGACCAGAAAATCCCAAAACAACCAGTAACTATCCACAGCAAACCAAGTATTGTGTGTGCTGTGAATCTGCTGAACATAGCTGTTATGGTTGTCAAATATTGAATATTGATATTGACAGTTATAAAGTCATGATTGATTGTTATGGGAAGATATGTGATATTGCTAGAAACCCGTTGCCTATCAACAGAGGTTACAGTGGAATGCGGTCCTATATATTTGCTCAAGAAGAATCAAGTAAAAGCCCCACAACATCAAATTTTATTCAAATCCTAAAGACTGCAAAAATTCCAAGCAATGAACATTATATACTCACAATATCAGACCCATAAGGGTAGGTCCAAGAATATATAACAGAAAAAGAGGAAGTTGAAGAATTTAATTACCTTTTTGATAAGAGAAAATTTGTCTCTATGGAGAGCAGTCCTCAAAAGGTGTGTACCAACAAGAGAAATCAGCCAGTTGCTGAAATATTGGTACAGCCAGACACATCAAAATCCAAAATGAACACTTGCAATCTCAATCTAAGTGTGACACTGCTGCAATTACACAGAAAGTTATCAACAAATTCTGGAAATCTCCATTTCCACAACTTACAAATCAAGAAATGTTCACCACTATCACCAATCCCAGTCAACTACTACCAGAGATAGTTAAGCCTATGAACAAAAATACCCTGAAGAATTATCAAGAACAGTTGTCAACAATGTTGTCAAGTGAACAACTACAATTTGAAGTGGAAAAAGCCTTTTACTCTATCACAACAGGAAGCTATGCTGCTACAATCAACAATGTTGAAGTGGACTGTGTTTTTGATTCTGGATCAGAAATCAATGCTATTGCTGCTATGACTTTTGAAAAAATCAAATTACCATTGACAGAAGTTGACTGGAATATGAGAACTGCTACAGGTGCAACAGAGAAGATGCTTGGACTTGGTTACTCTTTACCAATCAAAATTGGAGGAATTAGGGTTACTTCTTTCTTTTTTATTGTTGCCAATGGACCCACTTTTGAGGTATTGTTAGGACAACCTTATAAGAGAAAATCTCTTCTACAAGCTGATAACAGACCTGATGGAAGCTTATGGCTGACAATCACTTCTGACAATCAAAAACAAAGGGCAACCTTTTGTGCAGCAGAAGAGAACAATCCAAGAAATGCAGGCTCAATTCCATTACAAAATATTCAGGTTCATGAGGATATTTTGTTTTATGATGAACACTGCATTCCCTTGACAATAAGCAAGACAAATACCAAGTATAAGCCAGTTGCATTGAAAGCAAAGCCCGTATCTACTGGAATCTCACCATCTGGCCACAACAATCCTCAAATGGTGCCTTTGCACAAAGATGACAAAGTCAGACTCACAGAAGAGAAGCTCATGGAGTTAGCCATTGGGACTACTCTTACCATGGAGGAGAAAGGTCTCTTTATTGTTGTAAGAGTCTTGGAGATATTGGAAGTGATTGGGAGAACAAGTAGATTATGTGGTTATCACTTAATGATTTATTGAATGTAAAAGTAGTATTTATACTTTTACCTGGTCTTGGCATTACAAACACATAGAATAGGTTGAGGAAGGTCCCAAGAGCATGTGTGCAAAGTTTGGGGCTGTTTGGACAACTTTGAGAATTTTAATGTTCTGGGTACTTGGTGTTTTGGTGAAAATATTCCAAGTCAATCCTGACAAGCAATTTTGGTCAGTATTTTCTAGGATTTGAAGGTGATGATCTAAGTGACTAAGTTGGGTGAGTATTTAGGTGGAAATACAAATCTTTACAACACTCCCACTCAGCTAAATGTTCACACTGACTAGTCCTAATTTTGACCTAAGATATTCAAACTTGTCTCCAGCTAATGGTTTGGTAAATATGTCTGCAATCATTTCATCTGTAAGACAGTAAGCTAAGCTAACTAAGTTATTCTCTATAGCTTCACGTATGAAATGATGTCTAATATCTATGTGCTTGGTTCTAGCATGAAAAGTTGGATTTCTACCTAGTTGTATATATCCTTGATTATCTTGAAATAAAGTAATAGACATATTTTGACATAGGCCTAAATCTATAAAAAGTTCTCTTAACCACATTGTTTCTTTTGTAGCTTTACGGACTGCCATATACTCTGCCTCTGAGGTGGAAAGTGCTACAGTTGGTTGCTTTTGTGAGTTCCATGAAATTGCTCCTTTACAGTAAAGAACAGTGTATCCTGTGGTGGATCTTCTGTCTTCTAAATTTCATCCCCAATCAGCATCAGAGTATCCCACAAGATCCTGTTCTGAATCCTTATAAGTGTATCTTAAGCAGATATCAGCTGCTCCTTTTAGGTATCTACAAATCCACTTAACTGCTGCAATATGATCAGATCCATAGTTCTGATTATGTTGGCTGACAACCCCCACTGAATATAAGATTTCTGGACGTGTTCCAAGCATGATATACATCAGACTGCTTACCTTAGATTAATAAGGAAAGTCAGGGCTTTCAGATGGCACCAAGCTCACTTGACTTGGTTGAGTTTTGCTGTTGAGTTTTGACCAAGTTAAGGTTTGTCTCCATTGGGGTAGCTGCCAGTTTACAGTCTTCTATTTGGTACTTCTTTAGTATATCTTGGATATATTTGGATTGGCTTAGGGAGATAATCTGGGTACTTCTGTGTATGGAGAACCTAATCCTTAAGTGGTAATAAAGTTCTCTAAGGTTGGACATCTTGAACTCCTTAGATAGGCTGGATTTAGTCTCTTCCAATGTCTCTAAATTATTGGCAGCTATAATAAGATCATCCACATATAGAGCTAATAGAACTGGACTTGCTCTATCTGGCTTATAGTATATACTATAGTCAGCATTACTCCTTTTGAAACTCAAAGATTCCAAGTAAGAATCTATCCTGCAATTCCAGGCTCTTGGTGATTGTTTGAGACCATATAGTGACTTTTTAAGCTTGCCAACCAAATGGGGGCTATCTTGGTCAACAAACCCATCAGGCTGGTCCATATACACATCCTCAAGTTCTTCATTCAAAACTGCAGTTTTTACATCCATTTGATGAATAAAAAACTTATATTTGGCTGCAATAGCCAATATTAATCTGATGCAATTAAACTTGGCTACCTGTGCAAAGGTCTTAGTATAGTCAAGTCCTTTTGTTTGAGAGTATCCTTTGGCTACAAGTCTTGCTTTGTATCTCTCAATTGTACCATCAGCCATGTATTTTGTCTTAAAGACCCATCAGCATCCAATTGATTTTTGGTTGATTGGTAATTTGACCAAGTCACAAGTTTGACTTTCCATCAGGGCCTGATATTCCTTAGTCATTGCAGATTTCCAAAGCTTTGTCTGAGGGCTATTTAGGGCCTCTTTTACAGTCTGGGGTTCATCAATATGGACTGAATAGGCATAGGTTAAATTTGTACCCTCATTGATATAGTAATTTGGGCTATTTCTTGTCCAATTGTATCTCCAGGCATTTGATACTGGAATGATCACTTCTGGGATATTCCTGGGCACTGATTCTGGCTAAACCACGGTTGTAGAGTCCTCTGGAGTGAAAAAACTTTCATTGTTTTGCTCTGATTCAATCCTGGCAATTGGTGGATTTGAGATCAGATTTTTGTCTTCATCTGATGTCATTTTTTGTGAAAATCTTGAATTCTCATCAAACAACACATCCCTGGACTTGATTAGCTTCTTTGCTTTGGTGTTGTAGAGTCTGTATATTTTACTCTGATTGCAGTAGCCCAAAAATATGCATTTAACACTTTTTGGCTCAAATTTTGACTGATTTCCGGGCAGTTTCTTGGCATATGCTGTACACCCAAATATTGTTAGATGTTCTGCACTCCATCTGTATCCATACCATGCTTCAGAAGGAGTATAATTACAAAGTATTCCGCTATAACTCCTATTTTTAAGGTACACATCAGTGGCGGCGGATTCCTCCCAGAAATCATAGGATAATTTTTGATTATGGATCATAGATCTTGCCATATTGATTATTGATTGGTTTGCACATTCTGCTACTCCATTTTGCTGTGGGGAGTATGGTACAGTAGTCTCTTGCTTTATCCCATGAATCTTGCAGGTGTGGATGAAGAATTTGAGGTATATTCTCCACCATCGTCAGAGCATATTTTCTTGATTTTTTTACCAGTATTTAATCAATCACAGTGATTAAAGACTTCATCCCACCTAAGGATAAATTTTGCATAGGTCCACACAGATCTGAGTAAATTAGATCTAATTTTTTCTTAGTTTTTATTAACCCAGAGCTCTTGAACGGATGTCTGGCTTGTTTCTCATGTATGCAGGCTTCACAGTGCTCAAAATTAGCTGGGGGATCAATTTTCACTCCAGAAATTAGCTGATCTTTGGTCATTTTGCGCAAATAATCAAAATTGATGTGCCTAAATCTCCTGTGCCAAAGCATTGGTGCTTCTTCATTTAAACTACTTATATTGGCTTCCAAATATGACAGAATATAAGTCAACTTGTATAGACTCTGATCTCTGATACCCAAAGCAATATGGGAACCATTTTGATCAGTGATCTTGCATCCTGAATTGTCAAAGCTGAAACTGAGTTCTTCTGCAGTGGCCTTGCTTACAGATAGTAGGTTCTTGGCTATTTCTGGTACAGAGAGTACTTCTTTAAATATCATTGTATGTCTTCCTTCACAGCTTCTTGGGCTCACTTGGATAGTTCCTTCTCCCACTGCATCAAGTGTTCTATTGTCACCCATAAAAACCTTCCTAATTGTAATTTCATGATATTGGGTAAAAAGTTCTTTTTGGTGCGTAAGGTGTTGAAATGCTCCAGAGTCAATTCATCACATCTGAGAATTCTTGTTTGTGGTTATAGTTAGTGCAGGTATGAATAGTCTATCTTCAGTTGTTGCGGTATTTCCATAATCAGGCTTTTTCTGCTGACTATCTTTCTTTTTGAAGCACCGGTGTGATGTGTGTCCTTTCCTTTTGCAATAGTCGCATAACAGGTTGCTGCTGCCTTTGTAGGGTCTTGGGTACCTTCTTTGTTGGTTGTTATTGCTTATTAAAACATTTTCTTTGTCTTTCATATTGGTGTTGATTTTCTTAATTGTTCATCCAGGAGCCTTCCATATACGTAGTTTAAGGTCAAATCTTCAGTTCTGGACTCTAGGGCTGATACACGGACCTGAAACTTCTCTGTCAGGCTATTCAGGATGGTAACTATCATATCCTCATCTGTAGTTGGTACACCCACAGATTCCATCTCATCTACCAACCGGGTAATTCTGTTAATTAGATTTTTCATTTCTTCTGCTGGCAGCATCTTTGTAGTGCAGAATTTTCATCTCAGATACATTTTCTTAGCAGCTGAACATGACTGGTAGATATCTTCTAATGCCTTCCAGGCATTCTTTGCTGTTTTTGCTTTTGAGGATTGAATTAGCAATATGTCCTTAAAATTAAGGCATATGCAGTTAAAGGCACTTTGTTCTTTCTTCTGGTACTTTAAGGCTTCCTCTCCCACACTTTTAGGAGGGCATTCTTCTCCCATGACAATATCCCAAAGGCCTCTTTCTTGGAGCAGCATCCTCATCTTCACCATCTGCACTTGGTAGTTAGATCCATCCAACTTTTTAGCAGAGGGAAAATTTCCAGTAATAGCAGTAGTAGACATTGCAGTGAGTGACAGTTTGGGGCTCATAACCTGTTGTAAGAGTCTTGGAGATATTGGAAGTGTTTGGGAGAACAAGTAGATTATGTGGTTTTCACTTAATGATTTATTGAATATAAAAGTAGTATTTATACTTATACATGGTCTTGGCATTACAGACTCGCAGAATAGATTAACAAAGGTCCCAAGAGCATGTGTGCAAAGTTTGGGGATGTTTGGACAACTTTGAGAATTCTCATGTTCTAGGTACCTGGTATTTTGGTGAAAATATTCTAAGTAAATCCCAACAAGGAATTTTGGTCAGTATTCTCTGGGATTTGAAGGTGATGATGTAAGTGACTAAGCTAGTGGATTATTTAGGTGGAAATACAAACTTTAACAACATTTCAACTATGCTACAATGCTATGACAATGACTTTGCATTCAATGATGCACAAAGAGGATGTTTATCCACAGAGCTATTTCCACTGTTAAGATCCATACTGTTGAATATACACCATGGGCACTGAGATCATATTCTATTCCCTCAAGATTACTGAACAAAGTAACTGAAATGCTACAATCAAGATTTCAAAGTGGAGTCATTGAATATAGCTATGGACCTTATCGTAATCCCTTGTTTACACCATTGAAGAAAAATGGAAGTCTATGGTTTATTCAAGATGTACAGCATTTGAATAAGGTCACAATCAAAGATGCTATGCAACCACCAATACAACATGAGTATAATGAGTTATTTACTAGATATCTGCTGATTACAACATGGATCTTTATTCAGGATATGACCAAATACTTCTGGATTCTGACTTAAGAGATTTCATCACTATGGATACACCAATAGGACTCATAAGGATAAAAGAATTCCTCAAGGATGGACTAACTCTGTCCAAAATTATCAATGTGCAATGATTTGAGTTTTGTATGACTGTTTCCCTGAAATATGCCAACCATTTCTTGATGACATTGCAGTTAAGAATAAGTCCAGAGAAAAAGACACATCACATATCTTACCTCAAGTAATAAGATATGTTTATGATCACATATGCACTGTTGAAAGGGTCATGAAGAAACTTCAAGCTTCTGGACTGACTGTAAATGGAGCCTAATGCAAATTTGGCTACAAGGCAATCATTTTAGGTGAACTTGTTACTGAAAAAGGGAGATTGCCTGATCCTGCAAAACTTTCATTGGCACTAAGTTGGAAGACACCAAGCAATATTCATTAACTCAGACAGCTATTGGGACTTACTGGTGTATTCAGACTCTGGATCAAGAACTATGCACAAATTACTAAGCCAATGACTCAGCTATTACAGAAAAACCAGAAATTTGAATGGCATGACAAACAGGCAAATGCTATGTTGACATTGCTTGAGTCATTATCAAAGCCACCTGTCTTAGCAGCTATAGACAACAGTGTTATTGATTCACAACCAACCATTGTATCAGTTGATAGCTCTGAAATTGGGGTTGGTGGAATCATGATTCAAGTTTCAGAAGATCATCTTTGACAACCTTGCAAATATCTTAGTAGACTATTCAAAGGAAATGAGCTTAACTATCCATCTATCAGGAAAGAAGCACTGGGAGCACTCTATGTACTCAAAAAGCTAAAGCCATACTTATTAGGAGTATACTTCAGGCTGGAGGTTGATGCCAAGCCATTATTAGGAATTTTAAATAAGTTGGAGCTTTTCCTGATCCTATTCTAGCAGGGTGGATATCAAATATCAAGATCTTTGACTTTATGATGCAACACATACCAGGGGCCAATCACAAAGAACCTGATGACTTATCTAGAAAGCAACCAAATTCACCGTACTCAACTGATGATGATGAGATTGATGAGTTTCTTAAAAACACAAGTCTTGGATCCTCATTCATACATACAATACAAAGTAATTATCAGCAAACTAAGGTATTTCTTATATCACTCAAAGTTCCTGCTGATATTCCTGCAAATCAATGCACAAATTTTAAAAAGAAGGCTTTGAAGTTTATACTGCATGATGGTGTGGTAGGGTAAACATACCTCCCACAGACAAGTTTATTAATATAGTTATGATGATATACTTATCCATATTTTATCTTATCAGTATTATCCCATTCTTCTTTTGCCCATATTATCAGTATTATCCCCATATGATGTTTACTCTGATTAGTTATTAGCATTAGTTATCCCAGATGTTATTCAGCTTTGTGATCAGTATATGTATCTACATAAGGCAAGTACACACGTCAGTACCTGTGACACATGAACTAGGTCTGTGTTACCATCCCTACTATTTCAATACCATATATGGTATTTCTATGTTGCACAGGTTTCAGACTACTGATTCCTGATTGGTTGAATGTGCTGTGCCTTTAAGAACCTTCCAGGACATTCTTGGTATATTTTTAGCTCATAGTGATGTCATTAAGAATTCCACTGATACCTTGAATCTTCTAGAACCTTGTCATTAGTAATCACTTGGCAATCAGGAAAAGTATTTAAGGGAAAGCAATCCCTCATCAATGAATCATCCCTTCTATCAGTAACACTTCTACCTTATTGATTAGCAATGGATCACTGCACCTGCCTTCAACAGTGCATCTCAGACCTGCCATCAAGGAGCTTTTCAGGGTAGTACACAAGACACACAGAGGCCTTTGGAGACACTTGGAGCACCTAGGAAGCTAGAGAAGCAGGAGCTTTTGCCATAATGACATATTGGTAAAGGCACCAGCAGTTTAGACACAGAGGTTATTGCACCCATCAGACACCTCACACAACTTGAGTTGTGTAGCTTCTCCCAGGAGTACCTCTACACCACCACAACGGCACACTTTTCAGAAAAAACAAATACGGAGTTCCTCAATGGTATATTCATAACAAGCATGATCAAGAGAAGATCATTCAAGAATTGCATGAATCAGAATCAGGAGGTCATAAGGGACTTACATCAACATATGCAAAAATCTCCTTACGGTATTTTTGGCCAATGCTATACACCAACACAAGAGAATATGTGAAATCATGTATTCCATGTCAAAGAAGAGACAACCAAAAGATGCATGAACCACTTCACAGTATCTATACATCTTATGCTTGGCAATTTGCACATGTAGATATTATACATTTACCAAGGGCAACAGCAGGGTATAAGTATGTAGTGGACTGTTGTGATAACTTTACTGGTTGAATAGAGGCTAGAATGCTGAAACAAGCCAATGTAAAAGCAGTAGCAAGATTTCCTAAAGAAGATGTATATCTCAGACATGGTTCAGTTGGTACCCTTATTGCTGACAACAGAGAATGTGGATCTTACAAAATACAAAAACTAGTGATGAAGCATGGAACCAAGCTTATACATACTTTGCCATACCACCCACAAGCAAATTCACCAGTTGAATGTGGACATTCTGCATTTGCAAACACATTAGCAAGGCTTAGCTATGAAGAACCCAACAAGTGGGCAAATAACTTTCAGGCAGCAATCTGGGCTGATAGAGTTGCAGTTAAAAGAAGTATAGGGTATACACCGTTTTTTTTATATATGGGCATGAAGCTGTTTTGCCAATAGACATATCTTTTGAGAATTGGCTTACCCTCCAATGGAAACCAACCATGACAGCATCAGTGCTATTGCTAGCAGAGTACAACAGATTCAACAAGCACACACTCTGCAAAAGAATGCAATAGAAAACTTGAAGAAATCCATAATTGCTGGCAAGGAGTACTTTGACGCTCAAAAATGCCTAAGAAAAACATTGCTAGAAGTTGAGGAATTGATACAACTTCACAACACCAAGAGCCAAAGAAACAAGGCATCCAAACTGTATATGTAATGTCAGGGTCCCTACAAGAGCATACATGCAAATAAAAATGGATCTTACAAATTAGCAGAACTTGATGGTACACCACTTGCACTGGTACAACCTGGTAACAGACTGAAGAATTTCTATGTCAGAATTAATAATGAGGGCATTATTTCTCCAAGTTAGGGGAGACTTGTAATAATGGAAAGTATTCCATTACTACAATATCTCAAAACCAATATTAGACTCATTTCTTTATTTTGCTTTTTGCTATTGTAACACACAAGTGAAAGATCAAGAAATTCCAACTTTGAAGGACAAATATTCCAGACCCTGAGAAGCAATCCACCCACAAATATTATATCATACAGAATTCTCAGTAGACAAAACATGTTTCAAATTACAGCTCATTTGAAGCAGTACTTAAGGAGTTATGACTAAAAGAGTCCAATTATTATATATACTAGGCCACTATTGCTAGGATTACTATGATGACTTTGATTGAATGTAACTTTTGAACCAGCCAATTAAATCACGTGAGATTCTTACAGGTGCTGCGCCTATGTCTGATCTGCGCCACTGCAAAAGGTTAGACTTGTAACACGTGTATTGCTTGTGCAATTGCTCAAAAACTTTGATCCTTCAGGAATTTCATATTTGTGACTTCCCCGGCTGAAAAATAAAGGAGAGCCTCTCTTTCCGGAATCTCCACACTACAGTTACTAGTTTAAAGGTCAAAAGACTTCCCCTGCATCACTTGCACAGTCGAGTATTCTGACTTTGATCAGTATTACATCAGTAAAGAGACTGCAAAGCTCATAAGAATCCAATCTAAGTTCTACAAGAAACTACCACTTTTCTATTGGAAAAGTCCCCTCTAAGAAACCCCTTTACTCTGAAGACACCCCTTTAGATACCCCTTTAGAGACCCCTTTGAGAAACCCCTTTACACTAAAAAAGCCCCTTTAGGCATCTGTTAAGTCCACTTCAGAGACCACTACAAGAAGCCCCTTTACTCTAATGACACCCCTTTAGACACCCCTTTAGGTCTAAAGACCCCTTTAGAGACTTATACAACACACCCCTTTAGGTTAACAGGGAGTTTAGAATTTCCATTTTAAGAAATATTTTCTCAGAAAGGAAGGTGACTTCCAAATAAGGAAAAGTTCCTATAAAAGTATATAAGCCCATTAGTCGACAGAAGGTCAGAACACTGCTGTAGATGTGAGAAACACTGCCTATAGTATATTCTGAGCCCAAGATTGAGGATATTAGTGAAAGTTATATCTTCCATTGGTATATCAAGCTCCCAATAAACTATTTCAGTATTAGCATACTGGAAGTTGTTGTATATTGCTGATTAGCCTCTATATTGTAGAACAAGCCCCAAACCAATCATAATACAATACAACAAGAATTTGGTGGAGGACCTGGGTAGTTTGAACCTTTCACTGTGCAAACATCAAGAAATGTTACAAGATTGACCAATACACCACTCTCAGAGTTAATAGCCACTTTCAAAGGTGCTATCTCAGTAAAATTCTCAGGAGAGAATGTTACTCAGTTAAATTTACCAGTAACTTTATCCTACCACTGGCATTATGGTACAAATTATAGTTCCAGATAGTGCCATAGAGTGCCAGATCAATTGGCAGTATAAACAGGCTGGCACTATGTGGCACTATCCAAAAGAACAAGTCTACTGGTATATAGCAAGACAAAATAGGACTACTTGGTGTACACAGAAAAGATCTTGAAGAAGCCAAGTGAGAGCAACCTATATGGCAAGCTAGCAGGATGTGAATTCCTCAAGGAGCATGTTGAATATCTGGGACACATAGTGACAAGCACGTGATCTTAGACCCCAAGAGAGTGGAACTTACCAAGAATATGAAGTAGCCTCATAGCATTTCAGTGCTTAGATTGTTTCTTGGAATAGCTCCCTATTATTGAAGATTGCTCAAGTCATTTTCAAGCATTGTATCCCCTTTGACTGATATCCTTCAGAACACAACCCAGAAGTGGGACACAGCCTGTGAGACCGTATTTCAGATGCTGTACAATGAACTTGCCAAGCTGCCAACCTTTAGAATACTTTACTTCAAAATAAAGTTTACTCTCTGCAAAGATGCTTCAGATTATGCAATTGGTGGTGTACTGAGCCAAGAGCATGACAGAAAGGAATATGTGTTGTTTTGGATCTAGGAACTATTCTCAGCAGAGCAAAACTATCCAGTGCATGAGAAAGATATGCTTGCTATAACACTCTGTTTAAAGACATGGAGATGATACATTTAAGGATTCAAGCTCACTGTGAAAACAGATCATGTCTCACTTGAGTGTATATTTATTCATAAGGTAGTATCCAAAGGAATGACAAGATGGAGTGATACATTTAGCAATTTGACCTGGAGATTGTCTACTGCCCTGGGAAAAATAACATGCTTATTGACACCTTATCAAGACTAGTACAAGTTACACAACTCAACCTAGTGCATGAATTAGATTGGCCTAACCTATCACCAGAGTACTTGGAGGCCCAAGCCATTCCTAATGAGGTGGATGCAGATATCAAGAAGAATATCTGGTATGAAGCCAGTAAATTTGTAGTTCAGGATGAAACACCTTACCAAGTGGTTGATGGAAGCCCAATTTCCTATTGCCCCTAAGGTGCTTGCATAGATTTAACACACAAGCTACACTATGGATATGGACATCTTGAAATTGAGCAAACCTGTAGCCTTGTAACAGCAAATGCATGGAGGCTCAGAATGGAAAACAATATAGAAAAGCTAGTGAAAACATGCCTAAGTTGCCTAATTAGCTAAGATCAACCACAGAGAATTGCTGAGCTCTTTCCCTTGGACTCTATCAGACAAGTTGAGAGATGGGGAATTGACTCTATTGGAAGACTTCCCACTACTAGGAAATGCAATTGCTGGATTCTAGTAGCAATTAACCATGCTATCAGATGGCTAGTGGCTGGCATTGTAACTATAGCCAGTAAACAAGAAGTTGCAAGCTTTTATTACCATGAGATCCTGACAAAGTTTGGATGCCCAGTAGAGATATTATCTGATAGAGGAGTAACCTCTGTGCCAAAAACATTGGATGCCCAACTGTTGTTATGAATAGACACAAGGCAGGAGAGTAGAGCTAGGCAAAGCAGGACCAGGAAAGGACTTAGGTGTGGATCAGCAAGGCAAGGCGGACTTCCAAGGCAAGGCTGTTTATTCAAGACCTGTGTTTATCAGACTGAGGAATACTTAAGGGGGGATAGGACTATATATACTTTTTGGCTATACTGATGCCAAGAAATTTTAGCTAATACTAATGAGGTTGTGGGGTGAGGCACAGCAGCAATGCTGGGGATAATAATATAGAAGGCAAGGCACTGAGACAGGATGGAGAAATGAATTGGGTGACCTGATCATATGACTAAGTCATGTGACCTGGTATTTCCATATATGGTACTGGACTATGAAAAATACAGTGGGAAGCTTCCATGGAATGTTCCATTGTGTAACAATGGTTTGGAATGGTCAGGAACTTTCTGTAAGGTGGTAGAAGGTTCCGGAAGGAGTCTCTTGGAAATTGAGCTAGGAAGCTGAAACTTGGCATGGGTGTTTATGATTGTCATGTGATCATGACACCTGTCAATGCAGCAGATTAAACAGTTGAAAACTTTAGCATATCACATCAGAACCAACACAGTTGCTGAGCAGTTTGGTGGATTATTTAGAAAAAAGCTTATCATGTATGTAAATAGAGCTGCAAATGGATGTGACAATTATATTGGCCAAGCACTCTTTGCCTGTAGAGTTGGGGCACATAACACTACCCAACAATTGTCATTTTACTTAGTGTAAGGATGTGAACCAAGAATTCCAGGAGATCTCACATAGCCAAAAATTACTGACAACCTGAAGCATGAACTTAGTCAGTCCAGTGGATGCCAACAATTGGAACAAAAACATCAGGAGGCACTGGCCAAAATCTCTAAAATGTAGAAATGAAGAACCAGAGATTTGATAAACATATATTACCAGAGGCTTTGACAATTGGGAACTTTGTATTGCTGAGAACCATTACTGGAAGAGGTTTGAGCCACACTGGACAGGACCACTCAAGATCATCAGAGAATGTCCATTTGCAACTGGCTAATTAGTGGTCAAACAGGTAATATCCAGGAAGATTTAGTTCATAGAGGCACACACAAGCTTGCAAGACTTGATAACAATGCTGAACTATCAAGATACTGGTATCACACAAAACAATATTCAGGAGAACCCTCTCAGTTTTTGTAGGGGTGAAGTCACAATCTGTTGCTTTGATGTTTAAGTTAGATTGGCTTTTATTCAAATCAATTAGTATTAGTTTTAGCCTATTTGTATAACAACATTATCTATCAAATAAGTAGTATTGGTCAGCTGATGTATCAGCAAAATCTTATCAGACAGAAATAAATTTGTTCAGTAGTATCTAATTGGCCAATGATGATGCAACTAGATGAGTCTTGAGCCACAAGCTACATTAGGAAATACAACTAGTCTGCAATTGATCTAGCAAAATGTATATAAGGAGCCACCAGAACCTCAATTAAGATCAGTTCAAGTTTTAGTCAAAATACTACTAGCTAAACTTTGTATACCTCTACAAGTCGTGTATCAAGACTTATAACAAAAGTACTGCATTCAGTATCAATCATGCACAAGCATTGCTGATATATTTGATAGCAGATATTGCAAGTTACTAAGAAGTAAAGTTACTTTGAAGGTATGTATGGCCATGCCAATACCTTGACCCTTTGTGCATTCTCTCTTAATAAGTACTTGGCCAGCAAATCCTGCTGGCTGCTAATTCTCATCTACATGAATTTGCTACCAATCTTATGTTACCAGAGCAGAGATCTGATGGTAGTCCCACAGATATCTGGTCATGAATACTATCCTATGGGAATAGCTACCTTTATCAATTGCTGATAGAGTTTTGTAAGCTACTCAGCAGAGTACTAGTAAATGACTGTCATGTCCAAACATATATTATTATTGGTATTGGAGATACCCTAGCTATCAGCAAGATAGCTGGCTTTTCTAAGCACAATGGATGGCAATACTCTTGAATGTGTGAGATCCAGGGGATTTACCCTTTGAGTCACACACATTAGTATTGTTCAAGCATCAACACTAAGAGCATCATCCTCCCACAAGAATATCCCTAAACTTGTGAGCAGGTTGTACATGGAGCTTTTCAGGCTGAATCAGCCCTTTGCTATACTGAAGAAATTTGAAAGAATTGGTACAATATCACAGAGTATCCACTACCCTAATTAGTTCTTGCAGGCCCCAATCAATATTCATATACATATGTAACAATACAAATGCAAGGACTAGCTGAACAGAATATGGTTTTATCCAAGTGGCCTTCTGAAGCAACTTCTACCAAGCATTCATTAAAAGCATCAAGAGTGATATATTGATATTGTACAAATATCAATTAGAAGTGGATCACCAATACTAACATAATGCATCTACAACTTTTATGCAAGGAGTTTGTGATGGGATTCAAGTGGTTATGCAACAAAAATGATGCTGAATGTATAGATCTCTGCTGCTACTGCATACTCTCTCTACTCCATCTTGCCTGGTCTGTGGAGAATTTTGGATTTGGCTTCAGCTTTTGGAGCTTCCCTTGGAGTAGATGTGTGGGGAGATAGGATGACATATCAAGTTGCAAGTACTATCATATCCCAATCTTGTCAATAATATGCTCTTCAAGTCCATTGTGGTTGTGATGAGTTAGCACATGGAGGATAGCCAGGAAGGGCTGGAAAATACTGAGCACAGATTTTCACGTGGGGACACTTGTGCCGCTAGCATAAAGAAGTAAAGCAGCCCTAATGCATGGGTAATTGGCTAAGCAATGCAAAGTTTGGTTGGATACAGTAGCTGCAAACTCTCATTAGGACAACTTTATCAAAGTATGCTGGGTTTCCATTGGGTACAAGCCAATTTCTATACCATTTAATATGCAATAGACTTGTTCCATTATTCCAGCTGATCATAGTGCCCAATAGCGCCATAGCATGCCAGATGGTGCCAGATGGTGCCATACAGTGCCAATTTGGGATCAAAATTGACATGCATATGACCCTAAATTATCAAATTAATATCAAAATATACAGCACTCTCTAGCGCTATGATCAATGGCACAATGGAACAAGTCTAATTCATACAAACAGGAACCAGGGTGTACCTACAAGGGGGTCCAGAATCCAGCATGGAGAAAGAATATGTTGGCTCAGTACCAAAAATATTATGTGGATATTCAAGATGTACTCATAGCAAAAGTGGGAGTAACTAAGCATATATTAACAAGATGTCTATGTTATCAGCAATACAAACCCAATGAAAAATTATTATGATGATCCACCAATAGGCTGCTGCAAGTTTAAAGTCCTGTGACTAAGAGGTTTTGATCCCATCAGGAAAATAATTGCACCCTATATATCACAAAAACTTAGTCAAAATTCTTCATTATAACACTACAAAAGTGGCATTGGATTGGTTCTCTGCCAGTCTTCTCACTTTCTGATCCTGGACACTATATCACTTCCTTTTTTTGTGTGCATTGACTGGCAAATGCCTCTCTTTCACACTCCTTACTTCCTGACTTGACTGTTTTGCTTACTTTCCATGCGTACAAATTGATTTATTCCCATTGAAACTTCAGTTATACCTCAATTGCCAACTATATCAACCTATATAAGTCCCTATACCCTGCACTAACATTGGGCCAACCCCATGTGCAACAAGTGACTCCTTTAAAATCCACCATCCAATAAGTAGTTCTGCTGTAATGCTGTGCTTCCATGATATTGGCAAGAGCCCTACAGCTTCATGCCACTGTTCAATCACTGGTTCCCCTATGTCCTGGTCTTCAGCCAGCACTGTAAGGTCAATCACCTCATCTGCCAGTCTGCACAACTAATCCTTGTAATATTCAAGTGCTCTTTCTTGAGCACTGCTCTTAAAGAAGTGCTGCAACCTCTTGGTGTGTTATTAATCCTCCATAATTCCACTTATGGCATTGTGATAACCTTTTGAGTTCCTGATGTTGTTACCTTGTATTTTGGTAGTATCCCCACTCTTTTCAGAATGGAGGACATGTATGTGGTGGTAAACAAGTTGCCTTTCTCCTCTAACTCATCTACCTCCCTGAAGTTTAGATCAACTGGCTTCACTTCCAGCTGTTAAGAAAAAAGCTGCTGTCTTACTAGTAATTTTTGTTGGCTATCCTGGAGGTCAGCCAGCTCCAGGCTTATGACATTATTTAGTAAGGGCTGAAGCCTTTTCTCATGCACCACTCTATATTGCCTTCTAGAGGGCAGAGGCACTTTTATTCTGGCAAGTACAAGGCACACTGTGTGAAGTTTCAAGCACTGTCTGACATTGAGTGTAACATCATCTAGTTTAGTGGGCCATTTACTGAAAGTAGTCATGACAAAGCACTTGGGGTGGATAATCATCCAGAATTCAGTAGAGGGGAGAAATGTTTGGCAGACTAAGCTTATATAGGAGAGGATTGTCAGCAATTAAGATGTATTGCAGCATATAGAAAGCCCAGGAATGGTGTGCTTAGCAGGAAGCAGAAGCTCTACAATGAGATACTTAATCATTTCAGAGTGAGGGTAGAACATACATTTGGATATCTGAAGAGATTCAGCATATTGGCTGGTAAATACAGAGGAAAGTCATGTATAGGAGAAAACAGCAGAATAGGTAATATAGTTAAGATACTTATCAATGCACAGTATATTCATACACAAAGACATTCACTGAGAGAAATGTGTCTGAAGCATTACAAGGAGTAAATAATGAAAGGAAATCACTATTCTGTGCAACATAACTAAGATTAAATAAAATTACCAGTTACTATATCCCACCACTGGTATTGTGGTAGAAATTATAGTGCCAGATAGTGCCATAAAATGCCAGATTGATCTGACACTATAAACAGGCTGGCACTATTTGGCACTATCCAATGGAACAAGTCTAGTATCTCCATACTTTGTATTGGTGTTGGTAACTTGACTTGTCCCTCTTGGATTGTGTCTTGCATTAAGGTGACTGCTCTGGCACACATCTCTTCATTGGTGGCTTTCATTGCATGTAATGTTTGTATCATATCTCTCAACATCTGCAGGTTGGTCTAGTTTTTGGTATTGTGTTGATACTTGCCAGTGGGGGGAGTATTGCCGGTTTTGAGTGGACAACTTGAGGCCTGCAGGGGTTTGGTCATACCACACCTTATTGCCTGATTTCCATTTTGTCTTGTTAGTTTCTTGTTTATAGGTTGCAGGGGAGGAAGTTTGTTAACATTTTTGAATACTTTTATGTATAGGTTGGCAATACAGTGTATCAACCTTTCTATATAGTTGTAATGTGCTGTCAGGGGGACACCTTCTATTATCCATCCATCTTCTTCATGCCACTTGAGTCTTTGTCCATATAGAATTTCATATGGGGAGAAACCTGTTGTTTTATTTGGTATGGTATGCATTGCTAGGAGTGTCAGTGGGAGCAGCTCAGCCCATGACTGGGGAAATTCCCAGTGAAGCTTCTCTAGTATGAGGCAACATGTCTGGTTCATTGTCTTCTTTGATCTGTTAGTCTGGTGTGATAAGTCCATCCTTACTGGGTGGAAGGGTAGGCTCACCAGTATTGGTGCAGTTGACCCTAACTTCTGACTCTGGTTAAATCTTTTATAAGTGGTGCGTCTTTGTAACCTATTTGAAACATTGGTCATTGTTTTTTTCCAATAAAAGTCTTTTGTAACATCTTATATGCTGTTAGGGGGTTAGCATGTTCTATTGACATATGTCTTTCTTGTATGATTTCTTTGCAGGCAGCTAGTGGGGTACCTTGGCTCTGAACTGTCCTTCAAGGAACCATAGTCAATTTTTCCTGTACTTTGTACTGACACCATTTCCATTGACATTCTCTCTTCTCTTTGTTTGTGACAACATGTTTGGGATATTTCCCCTTCTTTTCAAAGCAGATTTTGTCCTTGTAATCATCACTGACATGTATTTTGCAAACAGGATGGCAACTGAGGAAGTCTGCATTCTGGTGCTTGTTGCCAGTGTGGTGAATTATTTCAAAGTTGTATTGCTGTAGTCAAAAGGCTTATTGTGCTAGTTGGCTGGCAAAGTCTTTACTTTTCATCAGCCAGACCAATGTGCTGTGGTCTGCTTCTATCATGAATTAGCTACTATATATTTATGTATGAAATTGCTCAATTGAATAAACAACAGCTAGACATTCTATCTTGGTAATGGGGTAGTTACATTTGTGTTTGTTTAGTAAATGGCTCACATAACCAATTAGGTGTTCTTTAATAAAGTCTCTTTGATATATTTGGTGTCAATTTTTGAGTTCCTATAGTCTTTTTGCTTGATGGGGTATTTGTTGGCAAGGTAGATTTAGTGATATACTCTGGGTATATGGCCAATCACCTGGTTCATAAAGAATAATCAAACAAGAGGGTGCACTTCTTCTAGGAACTTGTAGTGTAGGTGATAGAGCAGGGTCCACATCCCAATTGGGGAGCTCCTCTCATGGTTCCTGGCTTGTAGGTGGCCCTTGGTTGTTTCTGTCAACTTCCTATATTTTTAACAACAGCACTCCTCTTAGCAGTACCACTGCATGTTGACTGTTGTCAGCCACTAAGTATTTCACATTTTGGGCTTGAAATTTTGGCAGTATCCATACTCTAAGGATCAAGGTTCCTTCCAGATGTTGAAATACCTTTGTTGTGGTTATCATTCTTCCCTTTGTCAATACACTATTAGTATCTTTGATGCAATCACCGTCTCACTGGCAGATGGTATTTTTATCACCTTTTGTGTGATGATTGGACACTGTGATGGTTTACCTCTTCTATTGTCTCACTATTGCAAGATGCCTTGGTCTCATTGGTGATATGAGTCAGTGGGATATTCTCAGTATCCCACCTGAGCTCAGATGCACTGTAGAGTATGTCCATCTTATGTTGGATAAACCAACTCCTGCCAATTAGTAGGTTGTTGGCTGCAACAAGGAGGACCATAACATCTTGGTGTGTAATCAGGTTACCTAGCCAGATGGGGCAATTAGGTACCATGCCAACTGTTGTGTCTAGTTAGTCATTTTCTAGCTGTACTCAAATAGTGTGACAATGTCAAACTTTAGATGTTTTGCTAATGACTCTGACTGTTATGAATAGACACAAGGCAGGAGAGTAGGGCTAGGCAAGGCAGGACCAGGGAAGGACTTAGGTGTGGATCAACAGGGCAAGGTGGATTTCCAAGGCAAGACTGTTTATTCAAGACCTGTGTTTATCAGACTGAGGAATAGATAAGGGGGGAAAGGACTAAATATACTTTTTGGCAATATGGATGCCAAGAGATATTGGCTAATACCAATGGGGTTCCAGGGTGAGGCATAGTAAGTGTGCTGAGATAGAATAGACTAAAGAACAGACTGGAATATCAGATGTGCATATGTCAGGGGTCAGCTGATCATGTGACTAGGTCATGTGACATTTAGTTACCATATATGGCATGGGACTACATAAATTTTAATGGGAAGCCTCCATAGAATTTTACATTGTGTAATGTTGACTTGGAGCTTTCAAGAAGTTGCTAGAATGTGGTAGAACTTTCTAGAAGGAACTGGGATTTCTTCACTGACTTGATTTGGCTAGATAATTGGAGACCAGGGATGTCATATGATCATGACACTGATATGATTGATGTAGAGGATCCTGTGTTGATGAGGGCAAAAATCTCCTTATTCTCTATATGTACATATATGCATGTACCCTTATTTGGCTTTTGTAGGACTATCTGGCTAACATGAAGGGTTGTTATCTCCTTCAATCCCTCTAACAGTTCTTTGACTAGAGCTGGGCCAAGTCCCAGTAAATTGCTTATTGGGAGGGTTTCCTTGGTTTGCTCTAGTACCTTCATTATAGGGAATAGGCCATGGGAGGATGTACTAGTCTTCCCAGTGTGCTTCTGTAATTCCTCTCAAGGCTCATCCTATACTTCTTCACTCACTTCTGCACTCTTTCTCTTTGATGGAACCTTTACTACAGGTTCCTTTGCCTTCCCTCTAAAAGCATCATATCAAGGCTTCTTCTTCCTCACTTTAGCTGTTCTAACCAAAGGGCTTAAATTGATTGAGTCCTGTTGGCCTCCTGGCAAGAGACTCTGTCTTTTGGTGCCTTCTTCTCCGTTGTTTCAGGTACAGGTTCTTGTCTGTACCATTTTCACATTTGTGGGCTCTGTGGCTTAATTCTCTGCATATATAACATGGATGCTGTTGTTGTGGTTGTTCCATCTGTTGGGTCAGAGCTTGTACCTATGCCTTTTGATCTACAACAGCTTCCCAGAGCCTATTACCTTCTTTGGGGACTTCTTGGACATCATTGATTGAGAGTTCTTGGACCTTTTGTTGTAATTCCTCTGACTCACAGTCTTTTGTGGGGGTTAATTTTTCCTTTCCTATGGGGGATCCCTACTCTCAATCATATGTATCACAATAGGGTAGCCCTCATAGCAAGATGATCCCTCTTACTTGTTCAGCTAACTCTTACAGTGTTTTACATCCCTGTTGCTCTTTGGATGCCCTGCATCTAATTTCAGCATCTAAGCCCATGAAGTAATACCTCTTGAGCTGTTGTTTGGCAATTTTGTCTATTGGGAGACATCAAACTTGTTGCAGAAATAGCTCAGTGTAGGCTTTGTAGCTCTCACTGCTTTTTTTTGTGAGGACAGTAGAAGGGCTTCATGGTTGTATCCTTTGGCATACAGAACACATGTCTTGTAGGCTTCTTACAGTGCATCCCAGTCACAAATGTGCACATGGAGATACCTTTGCCTATGGCATTAAGAAGCTAAGCAGCCCCAATGTGTGGGTAATCTGTTAAGTAATGCAAAGTTGGGTTGGGTGCAACAAGCAACTAATTTGTATTAGGAAAACTCTACCAAGGTATACCAGATTTCTCATGGTTGCAAGCCAACTTCTACACCATTCAATACAGAATTCACACAAACAAGAGCCAGAGCACACCTGTAAGGGGGACTAGAAGCCGGCAGGGAGAAGGAATATATTGGCTAAATACCAAGAAGTTCTTTGCAGATTTTGAGGAGGTATTCATGGCAGAAGTGGCAACAACCAAGCATATGTTTGCAAGATGAGAACGTTACCTGCAGTACAAGGTATATGGCAACTTTGCAAGTATCACACTAAAAAGCCATAAAGTAGGGGTTATAGAAGTATGTCTATTGCAGCAGGTGTGCACATTTGTAGGGGTTAGTGTTGTAAGAGTCTTGGAGATATTGGAAGTGATTGGGAGAACAAGTAGATTATGTGGTTTTTACTTAATGATTTATTGAATGTAAAAGTAGTATTTATACTTTTACCTGGTCTTGGCATTACAAACACGTAGAATAGGTTAAGGAAGGTCCCAAGAACATGTGTGCAAAGTTTGGGGCTGTTTGGACAACTTTGAGAATTTTCATGCTCTGGATACCTGGTATTTTGGTGAAAATATTCCAAGTAAATCCCAACAAGGAATTTGGTCAGTATTCTCTAGGATTTGAGTGTAATGATCTAAGTGACTAAGTTAGGTGAATATTTAGGTGGAAATACAAATTTTTACAACACTCCCACTCAGCTAAATGCTCATACTGACTAGTCCTAATTTTGACCTAAGATATTCAAACTTGTCTCTAGCTAATGGTTTGGTAAATATGTCTGCAATCATTTCATCTGTAGGACAGTAAACTAAGCTAACTAAGTTATTCTCTATATCTTCACGTATGAAATGATGTCCAATATCTATGTGCTTGGTTCTAGCATGAAAAGTTGGATTTCTACCTAATTGTATACATCCTTGATTATCTTGAAATAAAGTAATAGGCATTTTTTGACATAGGTCTAAATCTGCAAAAAGCTTTCTTAACCACATTGCTTCTTTTGTAGATTCACAGGCTGCCATATACTCTGCCTCTGTGGTGGAAAGTGCTATGGTTGGTTGCTTTCTTGAATTCCATGAAATTGCTCCTTTACACTAAAGAAAGGTGTATCCTGTGGTGGATCTTCTGTCTTCTAAATTTTGTCCCCAATCTGCATCAGAGTATCCCACAAGATCTTGTTCTGAGTCCTTTAAAGTTTATCTTAAGCAGATATCAGCAGTTCCTTTTAGGTATCTAAAAATCCGCTTAACTGCTGCAGTATGATCAGATCCATAGTTCTGATTATGTTGGCTGACAACTCTCACTGAATATGAGATATCTGGACGTGTTCCAAGCATAATATACATCAGACTGCCGGCCATAGATTGATAAGGAAAGTCAGGGCTTTCAGATGGCACCAAGCTCTCTTGATTTGGTTGAGTTTTGACCAAGTTAAGGTTTGTCTCCATTGGGGTAGCTGCCGGTTTACAGTCTTCCATTTGGTACTTCTTTAGTATATCTTGAATATACTTGGATTGGCTTAGGGTGATGGTCTGGGTACCTCTGTCTATGGAGAACATAATCCCTAAGTAGTAACTAAGTTCTCCTAGATTGGACATCTTGAACTCCTTAGATAGGCTGGATTTAGTCTCTTCCAATGTTTCTAGGTTGTTGGTGGCTATAATAAGATCATCCACATATAGAGCTAATAGAACTGGATTTGCTCTATCTGGCTTATAGCATATACTATAGTCAGCATTACTTCTTTGAAACTCAAAGATTCCAAATAAGAATCTATCTTGCAATTCCAAGCTCTTGGTGATTGTTTGAGACCATATAGTGACTTTTTATGCTTGCAGACCAAATGGGGGCTATCTTGATCAACAAACCCATCAGGCTGGTCCATATACATGTCCTCATCAGGTTCTCCATTCAAAAATGCAATTTTTTCATCCATTTGATGAATAAAAAACTTATATTTGGCTGCAATAGTCAATATTAATCTGATGGAACTAAACTTGGCTACCGGTGCAAAGGTCTCAGTATAGTCAAGTCCTTTAGTTTGAGAGTATCCTTTGGCTACAAGTCTTGCTTTGTATCTTTCAGTTGTACCATCAGCCTTGTATTTTGTCTTGAAGACCCATCTGCATCCAATTGATTTTTGGTTGATTGGTAATTTGACTAAGTCCCAAGTTTGATTTTCCATCAGGGCCTGATATTCCTCAGTCATTGCAGATCTCCAAAACTTTGTCTGAGGGCTATTTAGGGCCTCTTTTACAGTCTGGGGCTCATCAATATGGACTGAATAGGCATAGGCTAAGTTTGTACCCTCATTGATATAGTAATTTGGGCTATTTCTTGTCTGATTGGATCTCCAGGCATTTGATACTGGAATGATCACTTCTGGGATATTCCTGGGCACTGATTCTGGCTGAACCACGGGTGAAGAGTCCTCTGGAGTGAAAAAAATTTCATTGTTTTGCTCTGATTCAATCCTGACAATTGGTGGACTTGAGATCAAATTTTTGTCATCATCTGATGTCATTTTTTGTGAAAATTTGAATTTTCATCAAACAACACATCCCTGGACTTGATCAGCTTCTTTGCTTTGGTATTGTAGAGTCTGTATGCCTTACTCCCATTGCAGTAGCCCAAAAATATGCATTTTGCACTTTTTGGCTCAAATTTTGACTGATTTCTGGCCAGTTTTTTGGCATATGCTGTACACCCAAATATTCTTAGATGTTCTGCACTTGGTCTGTATCCATGCCATGCTTCAAATGGAGTAGAATCACATAGTATTCTGTTATAACTCCTATTTTTAAGGTATACAGCAGTGGCAACTGATTCTGCCCAAAAATCATAGGATAATTTTTGATCATGGATCATAGATCTTGCCATATCAATTATTGATCTGTTAGCTTGTTCTGCTACTCCATTTTGCTGTGGGGAGTATGGTACAGTAGTCTCTTGCTTTATCCCATGAATTTTGCAGAAGTGGATGAAGACTTTTGAGGTATATTCTCCACTATTGTCAGAGCGTATTTTCTTGATTTTTTCACCAGTTTCTCTCTTCACCATGGCTTTAAACTCCCTGAACTTTGACAGAGCTTCTTCCTTTCTCTCCATGAAGTAGACCCATGTGTATCTTGTATAATCATCAATAAAAGTGATTAAATACTTTATCCCACCTAAGGATAAATTTTGCATAGGTCCACACAGATCTGAGTGAATAAGATTTAATTTTTTCTTAGTTTTTGTTAACCCAGAGCTCTTGAACAGTTGTCTGGCTTGTTTCCCATATATGCAGGCTTCACAGTGCTCCAAATTAGCTGGGGGATCAATTTTCACTCAAGAAATTAGCTGATCTTTGATCATTTTACGCAAATAATCAAAATTCATGTGTCCAAATCTCCTATGCCAAAGCATTGGTGTTTCTTCATTTAAGTTACTTATATTGGCTTCCAGATATGATGGAATATAAGTCAACTTGTATAGATTCTGATCTCTGATGCCCAAAGCAATATGAGCACCATTTTGATCAGTGATCCTGCATCCAGAATTGTCAAAACTGAAACTGAGTCCTTCTGCTGTGGCCTTGCTTACAGAGAGTAGGTTCTTGGCTATTTCTGGTAAATAGAGTACTTCCTTAAAGGTCAGTGTATGGCTTCCTTCACTGCTTCTAAGGTTTACTTGGATAGTTCCTTCTCCCACTGCATCAAGTGTTCTATTGTCACCCATGAAAACCTTCTTAATTGGAATTTCTTGATATTGGGTAAAAAGTTCTTTTTGGTGTGTAAAGTGTTGAGATGCTCCAGAGTCAATATACCACATCTGAGAATCCTTGTTTGTGGTCATATTTAGTGCAGATATGAACAGTCTATCTTCAGTTGTTGCAGCATTTCCATATTCAGGCTTCTTTTGCTGATTATCTTTCTTTTGAGACACCAGTCTGATGTGTGTCCTTTCCTTTTGCAGTAGTTACAAAACAGCTTGCTGTTGCCTTTGTAGGGTCTTGGGTTCCTCCTTTGTTGGTTATCATTGCTTATTAAAGCATTTTCTTTTTCCTTCTTATTAGTGCTTGATTTTCTTAATTCTTCATCCAGGAGCCTTCCATATATGTAATTTAAGGTCAAATCTTCAGTTCTGGACTCTAGGGCTGATACAAGGCCCTGAAACTTGTCTGTCAAGCTATTCAGGATGGTAACTATCACATCCTCATCAGTAGTTGGTATGCCCACAGATTCCATCTCATCTACCAGCAGTGTAATTCTGTTAATTAGATTTCTCATTTCTTCTCCTGGCAGCATCTTTGTAGTAAAGAATTTTGTCTCAGATACATTTCTTGGCAGATGAACATGACTGGTAGGTGTCTTCTAATGCCTTCCAGGCATTCTTTGCCATTTTTGCTCTTGAGCATTGAATTAGCAATTTGTCCTTGACATTAAGGCAAATGCAGTTAAAGGCACTTTGTTCTCTCTTCTGGTACTTTAAGGCTTCCTCTCCCACGTTTTTAGGAGGGCATTCTTCTCCCATGACAATATTGCAAAGGCCTCTTTCTTGTAGCAGCATCTTCATCTTCACCTTCCACACTTGGTAGTTAGATCCATCCAACTTTTCAGCAGAGGGAAAAATTCCAGTAATAGCAGTAGTAGACATTGCAGTGAGTGACAGCTTGGGGCTCATAACCTGTTGTAAGAGTCTTGGAGATATTGGAAGTGATTGGGAGAACAAGTAGATTATGTGGTTTTCACTTAATGATTTATTGAATGTAAAAGTAGTATTTATACTTTTACCTGGTCTTGGCATTACAAACACGTAGAATAGGTTAAGGAAGGTCCCAAGAACATGTGTGCAAAGTTTGGGGCTGTTTGGACAACTTTGAGAATTTTCATGTTCTGGGTACCTGGTATTTTGGTGAAAATATTCTAAGTAAATCCCGACAAGGAATTTGGTCAGTATTCTCTAGGATTTGAGTGTAATGATCTAAGCAACTAAGCTAGTGGATTATTTAGGTGGAAATACAAATTTTTACAACAGTTAGTAGGCTGGAGGCCATATTATTTTTTAATTTGACATATATGTGGAATACCCAAGGTAGTAGTGGGTAAGCAAATAAAGAGGGGTGATTCTACTGTGGAATATATGAATTGCACAAGGGGAGGTAGAAAAAGGAAATACCATTTGGTAAATTGGTACGGTTGCATTATACAGAACTAGCAGTTGGCCACCATACTGCCATTATAGTACCATCAGAGTCTTACCATGAGGCTGTTGAAATACCGTCAAGATTTTTGCCATATAAGGCAATTGGATGTCCTGGCTGGTTGGATCCATTTGAAACAGTTGTAGAGCACATTAAGACCGCAACAATGCCATGCAATTATTGTCATAGCACCAATCAAATCTTGTCAAGTTTTATAACTTTATTTGGCAGTAAAATTTGCAAGACACTGTTGTGATCCTCTCATACAATTACTGAGTGTCACTAATTCCAAGCTGCTGGTATTATGATGGTCTCTAAACAGGATCCTGACAGCCAATCTGGATTGGATCCACCTGTGGACCAAATTATTTTCATAGGGACTTAGGGATCAGCTGACAGCAATTTGCTAGTCTTCCACCAGAAATACTATGTTTGCTGCATCTTCATCTGCCCAAGCAGTATGGCCAGCTTGTGGCTCTACAGATATTTCCAGTTGCCTACTTGACTGAGAGTCTGAGAAGTCCACATTATTAGCTTCAGTGGGCATACTGTCAGCATGGCCTTTTTTGGATGTAGCCTTGTTTGTTGTACTGTATGTTAGAGCAGGCTCTTGTCCAACCAATCTTCTGCTGTTGTCAGCAGTGGAGTTTGGTTGGGAACCAGACAACATTGCTTTATCTCTTGTTAACATATATATATAAGTGAGTTAAATCAAAGGGGAAGTAGTGACACATTTGTATGTGTATGTGGTGCCACAACTTTATTTATAATACTTACTGTGGTGGGTTGCCATTGATCTTACATTCCTATAGATGCAATTCCACAAATACAAAACTGCCTTAAACTCATATTAGTATTGACAAAAAAGTGATATAAGAGAGTTATGTTGCTGAGTGTCAGGGTGTTAGTCCTTTAGACAAGACTACTTTGATTCAATGCTGTAAGCAAAGAGAAAATGACCATGCACTACTATAACAAGCCTCTCAGTCATGAAGCATGCCAACAGCATAGGATGTACTACAAGATCATGGCCAGTGTCTTGCCACAAAAGTCATATCTGAGCATTCATCAGGCACTACTGTACCAACAGGATCTTGCATGCCACTTGACACTTCTACAATAGCACCTAGCTGCACTTTTCACCTTGTGCAAACTGAGTCAGGTGAGTTTGTGATGCCCTTTGGCTCACCTCAGCCTTATATGTATGTCCTGCAGAGTGATAGCTCTAAAAAAGAATGCTGAATGATGGAATGTAAGCCTATCTGCATATTGGGATTCAATTATGTTGCTGTCAAACGGAGTTTCTGGGATTTTGCATTACCAAGAGCCAAGGTTGAGATGGAGGAGTAACGGTGAAGCATTGTTGGTGGGATGTCAGTGAGCAAAGCGATTCGATTACGCCAATTTATACTTCTTCCCAACACACCTGGTGCAAATCAATCTTTATCCAGCTTTTCGCCCTCGTGGGATACGCCTCCATCCAGTCATCCTGCTCTTCCTCTTAAACTTGGAAACCAGTGAGTGAGATGGCTATTGATTTATTCATCTCGAAGGAGAACAAAGGAAACCTCGGACAAAATGGATGTCAGAAAGCACACCATTGTTTCAAGAGCAGCACCATGCCTCCCTTTGAGTGCATGCGCCTGACCAACTTACCCAGATGCTTAGTAATGCTTAGTACAATGGCGGATCGCCGTTTCATCAGCACGAATAACCAGATCATTTTCATGAATGATTGACGATCTGGCCTCTAGTCCAATTTAGTTGCTATTTTCCCACATCACTCGTTCATCCATTTTCCATCCTGCGATGAAATCCCATTTCTCGGGGTAGTTATTCTTGGTGGCTACCGTTGATAAGGGCGCAGCGAGGCAACATCGCATCAAATGAATTGCGGCCGAGCTCGTGAGATCAAAACGCACCCTATAACGCAACCCAAACGGCCGGAACCTCCGCACCCAATCAGCTGATCTCCTCGGGCATGACGCCTTACTTTGAATGAAGGATTGCAATGGAGCATGGAGCGGACACGACGGGAACGATTTTGGCATCGTTAGATTAAACCAATTTTAATATAGCCAGTTCCGTGGCAGAGGATTTTCCGGACCCGGTGAGCGCGTCACCAAGCAAATTTCGGCTATGGCCCTGGTGGAAGCTGTAGAATGATGCTTACCGACATTAACCATATTCACTGAGCTATGCGATCCCCGATACACCATGATCGTTGGTCAGTTTGGCTACGATATTACCATATGAAAAAGCAGTAGAAGATCATCAAGCGAAGCATTGAGACTGCCCTTTGTTGAATGACCTAAATGGAAACAGGCTTTGGAAATGCCCCCCTATCATGACAACAACGGATGAGTGTGCTTCGTATGATTTCAGGAATATTGTGGCTTCCAGAGTGTCGACACCGATCCGAATGCCATTACTTGTATATTAGCGAAGTACTGGTTGGATTCTTTCGAAGGTTCTTCGATACTCGCTGAAGTTCTATTGATCACTTTCCTACGTAAGTGATTCATTTTTGAATCTAGTAATAATTACTCATTGGGCTGGCCTAATATGGGCCTCGGGATGCATCATCCCAGAGCGTTTCTAGGATTCACCCAATATAGTTATGTGGTGTGCGGATATATGCTAAATCGGAGATTACTCGATTACTTCAAACGGTTCAATCAGAGTGTGGGAAACTGGATGACTGCTTGGCGTCTATCCAGATTCCTTGCTCGTGGCGAAGATGTAAGAGAATATATGGATAGTGGTTTCATGCTAGTTGAAATTGACTTTGACGGAGCTGTCAGCTTCCGATAGTTGGGTCGGACGCTAGCTCGGTGAACAAGCAAGATCAGTTGGTTTGCCAGGCGCTTAGTGGTTCCTCCAAGGTTTCAGAACGGAGAGTGACTACTGTACAACTAGTGCTCGTGCAGTCCCCAAACCGCAATCGATACGACCCGTCGGATTTGAATTTGAAAGGCCCCAAGCACAACTAGCTGGATGGCCATGGTGAGTCCGTATACATCACACACGTCAGCGTTAACCTCGGTGAGCTGTTTAGCGACGTCCTTGCTGCCTTGCCACCGACAAGAAGACTTGAAAAGTATCTATACACAGTCCAGTATAGTGTATGTGTGTACGAAGCCATGATTGTTACCCATGTTACCATCTTGATCGATCAAATTTGCAGGACTGGCGTCTTTATTCATCAATATTTACCAACCTACCCACACGTACAGATTGGGTTGTTTGGATGATTAGACTAACTATCACGTAATACTATCAACCGATTCAAAAAAGGCAATAGAGCCTCCAAAACGAGCACCCTCTGGTGTGCGAAAATGATGGGTCATGAGAAATGGCACAACCTAGACAGGCGGGCATTTTCCGGATGCTCTGCACACTACATAATTCATCAGGATACTAGACCAGCCCAATATTACATGTGCACTGATGAAAAGGATTGCTGAGATTACGTCGATCAGTCGGAACCTAGGTCAAGGCAATTCAAAGGTTGCACTGGCGAACCACAGGCGATTTTGGGAATTAATGGGTTGTGAAGCAGATACGGAAGAATTGATTTCGATAGATCTTCCAACGATTTGCCGTTACATGTCTTATCGGAGCCTTATTAGATGTGTGAAAGTTCGATGGAATTAGGGACCGTACCCTGAATTCCATCTTATCTCTCACGAAAATCAACCAATCACTCGGCAGTTAATAGCCACGAAAACACAGAAAACACTGGAACAGCTTCTGTATCAGCTATGAGACGCCCATCATGCACATCAATGCGCGAGCGCTATATGCTGCACTCGGAATAGCTCCACACGACATGATATGATAGTCAACGCTTACTCGACATCCCTTCCCCGCACCTCTCTCTTCTCAGTTCCTACCTACCGTCTCGCCAGGTTGTTAGGTGCACCATCAGATGAGCCCAAAAGATGGGGCGCATCTCTCCGAATTGGTAAGATGTTTCCAGCCTGTATCGGTAAATGGGCCCTGAAGAGGATATAGTGATTGGCCAATGAGATTGGAAGTGGTTGAATGATGGAAAATGACTAAAATGATCAATAAATCAGCTTGATGATTTCCAAAAAGAGCACCAAATTAACATAAACTCAAATGGTTATTGTGTTGGCGAAGTCATCAGCTAAAAGGAGCTTTTCCTCAACAAAATAAGGTGGAAATCCGTCGATGTCAAAAATATATAAGTACCCTCCATCTGTAGAGCAGAACGGCACTTTTTACTAGCATTTGCATCAGTGTACATGGATTCATCCGAAAGCCAAAACTCTCCGACATTTCTCCACAACTCCAACAACAGCAGATCAGTCTCTACATTGGTGGTAGATCCCGATGTGGTCAAGTCGCAAGACAATGAAAAGGCCCTTGTCGAATTAGAAGAGACCTATCCGGAGGGCGGCCGTGGCTGGCTGGTGGTTTTAGGTGGCCTCTTCATCCACCTTGTCGCATTTGGTATTCAAACGACATTTGGCATCTTTCAGGAGCATTACACAAACGTAGTCTTCGCAGGCACCAGTCCATCCACCGTATCTTTGATTGGCACCATAGGTGCTGGTGTTCTGGCATTCTCGACTCTGGTCACCGGAAACCTGGCTGATCGCTTTGGTTACAGAACAACCATCACCATTGGTGCGTGTATTTTGGTCGTCGGTTTGGTCATTGCCTCCTTTTGTACCGAAGTGTGGCAGCTCATTCTTACCCAGGGTGTGCTCTACGGTTTGGGCGCCTCTCTCTGCTATCCCCCGGCGATCAGCGCCCCGCCCCAGTGGTTCAAAGAGAAGAGGGGACTTGCCACCGGCCTAACAGTATCTGGCTCTGGAATCGGCGGGCTAGTCCTCAGCCCAATTACCCAGGCATTGATCGACAAGTTAGGGTTTAGATGGGCCTTGCGCGTGTTGGCATTGTATGCGCTTGTCTTCTTGGCCATTGCTTCGCTACTTGTAAAGAGAAGATCATTCCCCAAGAAACAGACCGAGAAGGACACTGCTCGCTTTGACTTCTTCAAAACCTACAAGTTTTGGATCTTTTTCGCTACTGGCCTTTTCACCGGCTTCTCTTACCTTGTTCCCTTCTTCTACATGCCATCCTACGCGGTGTTCGTTGGTTTGAGCGCCAATCAAGGCGCCATGTTGGTCGCTTGCGCTAATGCCGCTTCCGCTGCTGGTCGTATTGGTACTGGGTTCATTGCCGATAAGCTAGGGTGCATGAACGTTCTTGGTATTTCCCTCTTCTTGGCCGGAGCATTCTCATTCCTGTGGATGTTCTCCACCACAGTCGCGCCGTTGATTGTCTACATGATCGTGTACGGCTTCCTTGGCGGTGCCTTCCCAAGCCTTTTCCCTGTGGTCACGGCCTTGTTGTTTGGTACTGAGAACCTTGCCACTATCGCTGGTGCGCTGTATGCCTCCACAGCCATTGGCGACTGCCTGGGGGCACCCATTGCTGGCGCTCTGTATGATATGACTGCACCAAACTACACCTATCATTGGGCAATCACTTACGTCGCGGCAGGCATGTTCCTCTGCACGATCACCGTCGTCATCCTCAAGCACAACAAGTATGGTACTCTATGGGGCTTCCAGTAAATCAATACCCACTCAGAGTTGATCACTCACTACATTCATGGAGACGCTTGATTCAATGAAATTTCAGAGTCGAGTACATTATTGTAACATATCAATGGCATCCTATCTAATTATTCCCCCGACATCCCATCCCATCCCATCCCATCTCATCTCATCTCATCCCGTATAAATCATCCAAGTGATCCCAAATAGATAAATAAACTCCCCCATTTTCATAATTGAATTGCCAAGGTTTGGTTCATGCTGGAGGCGATGGTCGATACTCGACTGCTGTGGGTAACGGGCTAAGCGTGGAGGGGAATTTGGGCTAGTTTGGCGGCGATGTCTGAAGATGCTGCTTAACGCGGACACCTACAGCATAACCTGATGAGCAACCACATGCCAGCCAATCGTCAGAAGCATTCATCAAGAAAAGGGGTAGGAAATCATGGGGATTGCGGAAGCGCGGCCAATTCCGAGAATTCTGGTATCGATGTCCACACAGATGACAGCCATCCTTCAAGATCCCAAAATTATTGGCATTACGAATTGTTGTTGTTTATAAGCCTGATCGATTAGGATCTTCCCTATTTTTTTCATGCCGTATTGTACACCATAGGTTTGTTGATCTCTACACACTCTAGCAGTCAATCCACCTCACTCCTTAAACAACAATCCAACCCAAGTTAACTCTTCTGGATATTTTGTCTATATTATTGTTGTTTTGTGTCAGTACTTCAACTACTTCTCGTTCAGCATCTGGTTCTTCTAACCACAGTACAATTGCTTAGATTCCAATTTCTCTTCGGATTATACATATACCTGACTTCCGAACTGTACAAGCTACACTACGCAACTACAGGTTCTTCACCCTACATACTCTGTTGTCTGTTGCACCCAGTTTCTCAACTCTTGGTATTCTCTCGACTAGTTTTCCTTGCCATTCCTGACAATTCCCCCTTAGACTATTGAGAATAGCGGCCTGCCCCTACCTTTTGCAACCCCCTCGTTATCCGTGAACATCTAAGATGGCCGATAACGACTTTTCTAGCTTACCACTTGAGGAAAAAATCATCCATAAGGTAAAGTAGCCCTGCGCAGCGTATCTCGCCTTATGCCCCTTGTCTAACGCCAGTCCCTTACCAGGTCTGGAAAGCTCGTTTAGAGGCTTATGAAGAGCTGACGAAATTGTACAAAACTACAGATCAAGAGGCAGAGTTTGACAAATATAGTGAGCACTTCAAAAAATTCGTTACCGACTCCAATGTTGCCGCTCAAGAGGCTGGTCTAACTGCAGTGACTGCTTACGTTGAAAACGCCCCTACACCTACCAGGTAAGACCTCCTTTCAGCAGCGCAACCCCTTTCTATGACGCTCACACAGTAACACTCCATTTCCCCTATAGAACCAGAGAGAGTGTTGTCCCAGGGGTGGTGGAAAAATGTTTTGGAAGTACCCGTGCAGGCACGAAAGCTAAAGCAGTGGAACTGTTGCTGCTATATATCGAGGTGGACGTTCCTGACCCAGTGGTGGAGAGTGTAATGACTGGGTTGGACAGTAAAGTACCAAAGATAGTGGCCGCCACGGTTTTCGCCCTCAAGGAGATTGTTCGATTGTACGGTGCAAAAGTGGTAAACGTCAAGCCTATTCTTAAAGTGTTGACGAAGATTTTTGGCCATGCGGACAAAAACGTAAGAGCTGAAGGCACCCAGCTGGTCATTGAGCTCTACAAGTGGCTTGGCCCAGCCCTCAACCCAGCACTTCAAGATCTTAAGCCTGTTCAGGTAAGCACCCATACCATTGGTATAATTGGTAGGATTTTGCTAATCAGTCGATAGATCAAAGAGCTTAACGAGGCGTTTGAGAAGCTCCCTGCTGAGAAGCCAGTGGCCGAGAGACTACTAAGATCCCACCAAGCCATTCAGGCTCCCGCAAATGAGTCTGCAGCAGATAACGGTAGGCTTAGTGATGTGCTTCTCATTGCCCGTCCTTACCATTTATCTAATAACAATACCCTCTCGAAGATGACGCAACAGATGGCGGTTCAATGCCAACTGAAGACAGCGAGATCGATCCCTATGATTTAGCTGATCCAGTGGATGCTTTGAAGAAGCTTTCGCCATCCTTTTACACAGATCTAGCTTCTACTAAGTGGAAGGAGCGAAAAGAAGCTCTCGAGGGGCTTCTGGCCATCGTCAAGACCCCCAAACTGGTTGACGACAACTATTCGGAGCTGACCGCTGCCTTGGCGAAACGCATTGGCGATGCCAACGTGATGGTTGGAACGGCCTCTGCCAACTGCATAGAGGCTATCGCCCTTGGTCTGCGTAAAAATTTCGGCCCTCACAAAAGCACTGTAGTCCCTCCCGTGCTGGAGAAACTCAAGGAGAAGAAGCAAACCGTGGTAGATGCCCTGCGTGCTTGTCTAGATGCTGTTTTCAGTACAGTAGAACTCTCAGACCTTGTGGAAGAGGTCACAGCTGCTTCGGGACACAAAAATCCTCAGGTGAAAGCTGAGACGCACAGATGGCTTACCCGTTGCTTGAAGACTATTAAGGTGGCGCCTGGTAAGGGCGAGGTGAAGTGGATCAGTGAGCTCTTTCTGAAAGGCCTCGATGATGGTGACACCAACGTGCGTGATGCCGCAGCTGAAGGGTTAGGTACCTTGATGAAAGCAGTGGGCGAGAAAGTTCTAGCTCCTTTCATTGAAAAGCTTGACAAAATCAAGGAAGCCAAGGTTCGAGAGTATTTCGAGAAAGCCGAGGTAAAGGTTGTACAGGCTGTGCCCAAGAAGCCTGTCGTAGCTGCAAAGAAACCTGCACCACTACCACGAAAGCCTGCTCCTGCACCCCCACCAAGTGAGGCTATTAAACCGATGAACGATGGTGGCCTCGATGAGAATTTGCTCGCAAGTACACCAGCCGCTCCTAAGGCTAAGCCGCCAGCAAGGTTAGCCGCACGGTTAGCCAAAAAACCAGTCTCCGCTGAAGAACCCGCTGCACCAGCAGCGGCCAAAGCCCCCCCGAAGCCTGCTGCACCTAAACCAGCTGCTACTGCTAAAGCCGGCCCAGTCAAAGTTGCCGCGGTTAAACTTAAGCCAGACGAGCCCATCAGATTCAAGTATTCTAATGACGACTTCGAGGCTCATGTACCCGATGTAATACCCGACGCTATCCTTAAGGAGCTTTTGTCTAGCAATTGGAAGAGCAGGCTGGCAGCCATGGAGTCATTACATACCCATCTGGAAGAAAATCTGGAGAGCACCGAACCGGAATTGATCGTGCGACAACTGGTGAAGAAGCCGGGTTTTAAAGAAGTAAACTTCCAGGTATCCACCAAAATGTATGGGATCTTCCAGTTACTTTGCGAGAAAGCACCCTCCTTTACGAAAGGTTGTGCCGTTTTGACCGTCGCAGGAATGGCCGAGAAGCTTGGAGACATCAAATTGAAGAAGCCTGCCGGAGAGTGTTTCTCTGCATATGGCGAGAAGTACTCTCTCCAATTTGTTCTCCATCATAGTTATGAATCCTGGAAAAAGGCCAAGAGTCCCAAAGTTTTGGCGGACTCTTTGGTCTGGGTCAAGGAGACCCTTATGGAGTTTGGCATTGCTGGCTTGGATGTACGCGAGCTTATTGAGTTCCTAAAAACCGCACTTGGAAGTTCCAATGCTGCCGTGAGAAATAACTCGGTTTCGGTATTGGGTTGCTTACATATGTACGTCGGGCCTGATATTCGTTCGTTTGTCCAGGAACTGAGCTCTACTCAGCTGTCAACCATTGATGCGGAATTTGCAAAGGTAGCAGGTCAAACACCACCTGAGCCCGTCAAGGGACTCGCATTGTTGGAAACAGTTACTGCTGCACCTAGTGGCAAAGGGGGCGCCGCGAAATCCGTTGATCTTCTTGACGACCTCTTTCCGCGTGTGGATATCAGCTCTCAAATCAACAGCAAGCTTCTCAAGCTGCTCGAGGATGGGAACTGGAAAGTCCGCAAGGAGGGGTTGGACGAGGTCCAGAAAATCCTGGAGGCGGCCAATAAAAGAATCAAGCCTAATGTTGGCGATCTTCCTGGGGCACTGAAGGGCCGTCTAGGAGATAGCAACAAGAATCTAGTGATTCTTACCTTGGAGATTCTTTCTACTATGGCTGTTGCCATGAGCCAGCCGTTCGAGAAGCCTTGCCGTATAGTTCTCCCAAGTGTATTGGGTTGTCTATCAGACAACAAGGCGCATGTTCGCGCGGCTGCCATCAATGCGCTAGACAAGTTCAGAGAATCCTGCACACTAACCCCCATGATTCCTGCTATTGGAACCGTTCTCGTCCCTGACTCCCCTGTCTTGCGAAAGGATCTGCTTAGCTGGCTTAGCGATAAGCTGGTCGCTCTTGAAAGCGAAGGCGACGAATTACCAGATCTTTCTTCCCTAGTGCGTCCCATCTTTCAGTGTCTGCAGGATCGTAGCGCTGACGTCCGCAAGCATGCGCAATCCGTTCTCGCATTTCTGATAAAAAATGTGGGCTATTCCTCTGTGAGAGATCAGTGCTCTACTGCTCTCAAAGGCTCTTCGCTCCAAACAGTACTTGCCATCATTGATGGTATGAAGCCTGCTGGAGCTGCCTCATCCAAACCCACTAATGGTCCAGGAAAGATCAGCCCGACTGATAAGAAGGCCGAGTTCAAGAGACCTTCTTCGGTCGCGAGTAACTCTTCGGACTCGAAACGCTCGGTCTCCGGATCCTCAGATATGAAGAAGGGGGCTACATCAGTTTCGTCGATCATCGAAAAAAAGCGTGCTACCATCATACCTCCACCATCGCCCAACAAAAATGCCAAGGGCGAGGAGCCTCCCACTGCTGTACCCAATCTGAAGCCACGTGCTATTCTCAACAAGAGAAAATCGATGATGCCACCGCCAACACAACTCAAAGCCCCGTCCCCTAGCATGGAAGGCGAGCCACCTATCCTAACCTCCGACGCTCGAGCAAAGAATGCTCGAGCCGACAAGGATAGAAACCAAAACAAATGGGCCTTCGACGCTGTCAGACAAGACCTTGTAGATCTTCTTGCTGACCAGATGAGGCCTCACTTCAACCCCGATGTTCACAAACTATTGTTCAGCATGGAGCACAATCGGGATCGGGATATGCTTTCCGGCCTGACTGCGTTGGATGACTGCATTGCCAACAGACACTATGCCCAAGATAGGTTTGGTCTCGACTTTGAGGATCTTAAGGAACGCTATATCGCCAACTCCGACACGTTATTGAAGTATACAACATTACGTTTCTACGACACCAACACCAGCTTGTCGTTGAAGACGTTGGAGCTCTTGGAACATTTGATCAGCTTGCTTGAAGAGGATGGATATCACCTCTCTGAGTACGAAGCCTCCGCATTCTTGCCCCAGCTAATCAACAAGCTTGGTGAGCCAAAAGAGGTACTCAGAAATCAACTACGCTCGATTCTCAAGCAAGTTTATCATCTTTACAGCCCCAATAAGGTGGCTATGTTTATTCTGGAGCATGGTCTGAAGTCCAAGAATGCTCGTACTCGAGCGGAATGCCTCGACGAGCTTAGTAGCCTCATCAAGGGCAATGGGATCAACGTTATCCCCATCAAGAGCTTCCCTGTGATTGCCTCGCACATTGGAGATCGGGATGCTCAGGTCCGCAATAATGCATTGAGTGCCATCGTTCAGGCCTACCTCCAGATCGGTGACACTATATATAAATACACCGGCAAGCTAAGCGACAAGGAGAAGACGATGCTTGACGAGAAGCTGAAAAGAAGCAAGCCACCAGCATCCGGATTGCCCAAGCCCCATGATCGTCCCTCTACCCCACAGTCCAAGCTATCCATCCCACGGGCAGGAACCTCGCTTGGCCACTCCGAATCACAATTTGAGAAATCGCCAGCTCGCCTGCAGCGCCCCATGTCCACCCTGCCCAAACCCTCCCCCGCCCTACCGCGCCCATCTTCATCCTTGGCCAAACCATCCTTGTTCCCCAGACCCTCGTCAGCATTGTCGAACTCTTCATCGCTGTCGATCTCCCCCTCGTCATCACCCAAGCCCCACAGGCCAATGTCTTTCCTACCTCGACCCGGCGGCCTGGGCAAAGAGGAGATGACCCCCGAAAGAAGAACGCCCGATCTGCCACAAACCCCGGCGTTCCATGAATACCAATCCCCACAAGCGGTTTCTCGTGCCCCGCTGTTTGAGAATACCTTTACGCCTACCACGGCGCAGATCGGCCCCATCCAGCCCAAGGTGGACAGGCATAGAGTAGACATGTTTGCCTCCAAGATCACCACAGCCGATGCCTCGGAGATCGTATTGTTGATGAAGAGCATCGGAGATATTCTTAACGATGACTACACCCTTCTTCTCCCTAACCTGAATAACATCGTATCGGCGATGACCCTCAAGATCCATATCCTCTTTGAAGAGCCGGAGCTTGACTCGCAACCTTGGTGTAGGCAGATCAAGCACATGCTTTTGGTATTCACCAAGATGTTTATGAAGAAGGATGTTGCTTGCGATCTTCGAGTGGACGTCCTAGAGAATACCATCGAGCAAGTCCTCAAGCTTCTGTTGCAGGAGGATCTGCAGAAAGTCGAGCAAACCTCGAACTCCCCGTCCATGGATAAAACCCTTAACACTCTTTTAACCAAGATTATCGATCACACGGACCAGAACGCTCTGTATCAAGCGTTGTTCGCTCTGTATGAGAGAACGCTGAGCGATTTCCTTGGTCGGCCCAAGGATTTCGATACACCCATCACCGAGTCCGAGGAATACAAGCTCTTCGACGTGGTACAGAAATGCATCTGGAAATCGTCGAGATCCTTGAAGGCTCACATCGAGCAGCACACCATTGACCTGGACCGCCTGTTCTTGATGATTCACGAGTTCCTGTCGCGCGTCAATCCCACCGAGTGGAGAAAGAAGGCCCATGCCAAGGGACTTACCACCCAAGATAACCCCATGAAAACTGCCAAGGCCGTCCTTTTCCACGCCGCCGGTGCTCTGCAGGCCGACGTGTTGAACCACGTCACCCTAATCCCCAGCCCAGAGTCTTCTCTAGTGGTGGTTTACCTGCGTTCGTACCTTGATAAAGCCAAGGGCAGCTCCTCGGTGTCCGGATCTCTGAACACTGAAACAAACGGAGTGAGCGGCAACCCCTCCATGACCCCCACTTTTGCTGCTCCAGGGGCCTTGAGGCCTAACGCTGATAACCTATCAGAGGACGAAGGCCACTCAAGAGCTGTTGAATCCCAGAGCCGCCATGATAGCGACGAGTGGGACGAGAACGGCGTCAAAGGTACTAATCCAAATCAAGAGATGTCCCCCATGGACCAGATGAACCATAGGTTGGATAGAATCTTTGAGCTTATCTACGATAGGAAGCACACTAAGCAGGGGGTAAACGAGTTGCACGAGCTCTTGCAGGCTCAACCAGAGGCTCAAGAGGAGTTTGAGAAACGCCTCAGTAAAGCTAGCAAGTATTTCCAGAGCTTTATCCGAAGGAGTCTTTCCAATCTTTCGGGAGAATTCCAATCACCAGATATGAGGTCACCCATGGCTAGCAACATCCAGCCCCAATCGCCGCGAAGCAGCTCGCGTATCTCTTATAGGGAGTCAGTCGCGTCCTTCGAAGAGCTCTTAGGCCAACACGCCAAGACAGAACCGGACAACTCGCAACATGTTCGCATACAAGAGATTCAAAGGATGTTCGGTTTCCGGCGTGGATCTCTCGAAAGCCATTCGGAAACGGACAGTCCATCTGCCGAGGAGAAGCTTACCTCCCCCAGAACACAGCTAGCAAATCCATTTGTCGGGGATATTTGATCGCTTCTTCCGCTACCCTCCCCCTTCGTTTACATACTCTTCTCCTCGCCACTTTCTGTACAACCACACTGCACTTTGTTGAATCACTCCTCGCTCGTCAGCTACACCCCATACTGTAATTTAATGAGCGACTTTTGTTCACCTGAACCCCGACCATTTTGGAAACAGAGAAGCTATCTATTTATCCATCCCTATCCTATCCTATCGTAGCCTATCCCCACCCTATATTGCAGACCATCCCAGCTTAGAAGTTCGCTGCTTACTCTCCTCCTCTCGCCTTAATGTCTTGTAGGGGATCCCAGGTCCTCGTTTGCCAATATAAAATATAAAATATAAAATATAAAATCGATGCTATTCCCATGCTTCGAAGATTCTCATTGGCGCTGAGCTGCCAGTTGTCAACATAGTTTCCGGTGGTCGGCACGTGACCTAGGAGGAACAATTGACTTCGTCAAGGGCCAACCTGAGGTTGACGCCCCCATTAACGTCACCAGCTGAGAGAGGGAAAGCATAGGAGGGGGTGGAGTGCTGAGGCTGGGTATTTGGCATTCAGGTCCAAGTACAGGGTGATTACGACGGCCATCCTACGGATAGCCCACCATTATCATCAACATCGGCATCAGCAGAGTTTCCAAGAAAAACATCCGCATTATTCGTCAAATTCAGGGGATCCGAACAGGACCCTAAAATCAGGATCATCTAGGTTGCTCCGTTCCCCCTTAAGTTTTGGGAACCATCACAGTGCCAAAGCAATTGCTTATTCGACGTTTGAGCTACGAAGTGAAAGACCTTGTCTAAAGCGAGTCCTTCGGAAGAAGTAGTAAAAGCATGTCGACCTCCTTATTGTCGAGTCGTCAACGAGAAGAGTTGTACGTATCATTCCTGATATTCACTTCAGCCCGTTTAGTTCCTTACGGAGTCATGTCCCCTCAACCTCCCTGATCTTCCCCTGTACCCATCTGTGCTCCTTCGCCTTCTGAAACCAGGCCGGAAAATATAGCGTCGTCAGCCCACTCATCCTCTTGTTTTTCTATTTTAAAGACAACGCGCCATCCTTGACTTTCTTCATGTCAACGGGCTCAAGGAATCCTACGAGGTCCTGAAACGAGAGACCTCCAATGAAGAGTTCAACCCGGATCCGACGCAGAAGTACGCAGGCCTGCTGGAGAAGAAGTGGACCTCGGTTATCAGGCTACAAAAAAAGGTAGATGCCCACATTAAACGGAGTATTTCACCTCCCCCCCAAGGTTGCTTCAGACTGACTTTTGCCCCTTCCCAACAGATCATGGATCTGGAAAAGCAGCTCTCTCAAATGCAAGAGGAATTAAGCACGGCCCCGGTCCGAAAGGCGACCAGCTCGGTCGATTGGATCCCTCGACCCCCAGAAAAATTCACCTTGACCGGTCACAGAAACCCAGTGACTCGAGTGACCTTCCACCCAGTGTTCTCGATCATGGCCTCTGCCTCGGAGGACACCACCATCAAAATATGGGATTACGAAACCGGGGAGTTCGAGCGCACTTTGAAAGGCCATACGAAGGCGGTCACAGATCTATCGTTCGACAGCAAGGGCAACTATCTTGGTAGGTGGCGTTTCGTCCGTGCTAGAGAGCCTTAGGGAATCCTAACCCCCGTTGATGTAGTCTCATGCTCTGCCGACCTGACCATCAAAGTGTGGGACTTGGCGAATGATTACAAATGCATCAAAACGTTGTTCGGACACGACCATAGCATCTCGTCGGTCATCTTCTTCCCAGCTGGCGACAAGATCATCTCAGCATCTAGAGACAAAACAATTAGAATTTGGGACTTTGCCTCTGGGTAAGTGCGCGCCCAGCTCGACCATCGCCTCGTCTCACACTAATCCCTCTTGCCCTTCCAGATACTGTGTCAAGACGCTTCTTGGCCATGCGGAGTGGGTCCGTACGGTTGCGATTTCCGAAGATAGCAAGTTGCTGGTGTCGGCCTCGAATGATCAGGTACCTCGTGTAAGCGCCACTCTTCCGGCATGGATCGTTTGTAACCCGTAGTTCTCCATTAGAGCGTGAAGGTGTGGGATGTTGCCTCTGGGGAATGTAAACTTGACCTCCGGGGACACGAGCATGTTGTGGAATGTGCCATTTTCGCCCCTACCTCAGCCTACCCGTTCATCAAGGAGCTCATCGGGATCAATGTCAGTGACAAGTCACCTTCCATCCACTATAGCAACTCACTGACTCATACCGTTGTCAATAGGGAGCCAGTAAAGAGCAGCCTGTCCCGGGACAATACATCGTCTCCGGCTCACGAGACAAAACCATCCGACTCTGGGATGGCACAGGCCAATGCATTCGCACATTCGTAAGTGAACCACCTGGACGTTTCCTCGATACGTATATACTAACTTTCACTCAGATCGGACATGACAATTGGATCCGCGGGCTAGTGTTCCATCCCAGTGGGAAGTTCCTTATCAGTGCATCAGACGACAAGACCATCAAGATATGGGAGATCAAGACTGGGCGATGTGTTAAAACCCTAGAGGCCCATAGCCACTTTGTCACCTGCGTTGCTTTCAATAGCGTCAGTCCGGTGGTCGCCACCGGAAGTGTAGACCAAGCAATCAAGATCTGGGAATGCCGATAGATGGGAATAGTTTGCTTTTCACCACAATCTACTCCGTTGTTATGTCCTATGAATTGTTTTGCTGAGCAACCTCTTTCCCCTTCCCCTTCCCCTTCCCCAACCCTATCCCGCAAAATTCAACTAATATCATCTTATACGAATGCTTGTCTTTGCTCTCTCTATTGGCCATCTCTCCTTCTACCCCACTTTGTTTGATAAGTCCTGAAGGTAGTCGGTTTATTACATAAATAACACTAAGCATTACACCCGTTGTCTCGCCTTGATATCGCAGGTGTTGTATTCCTGCGAGAGCAGTTTTGGAAGTTGGGATGGCTGCTACCATGCTCCTTGGGCAGAAAGTCCAACCTTTCTCCACAAACATCCAAAACGTCATGATCAGTGGTGGCCCCTGGTGGTGGCGGTTTTCCAGGCTTGCAAGCTTCAACCGTCCAAACTGGCTGATGTGCCTGGCAAGGTCCCTTCCAGCACATAGCGAAGGCCTTTAGGATCATCAGACAATTCTTCTATATATAGGCTTCGCTCATGCATCTCCTGCACTAGTGTGGTTGGATATGCACCCCTAAACCAATGATCTACCCAGATTACGTCCTAACTGATCCTCTACACATTTTAAAGACAATGCCATCCATGGCCAATTGATTCAGCTGCCTATTTCTTACTGACAACACTAGCATGAACAAGTTGTAAGTGAACAAGCATTCCCCACGGCTTTCGTATCCTAAACACTTCGCCCCCTAGCTATATCCTAGCGACCGCGCTTCTCTTTTTTCGACCCAGCCTTGCTATTCCAAAGGAGGTGGTCCTTTTAGTCCAGACAGGGAAGAATCTGGAGGGTCCCACCATGTTCCGTGAACCGGATTCTCTGGTGCTGAATGCCCACTCCCATAATGATTATCTCCAACCAACTCCTTTGTTTGATGCACTGGCCCAGGGTTTCGGCTCGGTTGAGGCGGACATATTTCTGGAGGACAATCAGCTTCTCGTGGCTCACGAGCGTTCGGCGCTCACTCCAGAACGTACCCTCGAAGGTCTCTATTTGCAGCCCCTCGCGGAGCGGGTAAAGCGCTGGGGTGGAGTTTATGAACATATGCCACATAGTCGACCCTTCGTATTGCTAATTGATGTCAAGGATAAGCCGGTCGAAACGTATACTGCTCTGGACAGGTTGCTGCGCAAGTACGAGCACATGCTGACCTGCTTCGAAGGAAACCAAATCCATTCAAAGGCCCTCACGATAGTTTTGACCGGCTCTCATGACAACTCGTATATAGCCAAATTCTCCCAGCGCTTAGTGACCATCGATGCAACCTTCAAGGACCTCACTCATCCTGACCTGCCCACCATACCCCCGCTTTTCGGGTGGCTGAGCGACGATTGGAGCAGCATTTTCCGGTGGTCAGGCGATGACCCAATCTCGCATGAGGACCGGGAGAAGTTGGTATCTCTTGTTCAGAAGGTCCACAACCAAGGCCTGAAGCTTCGGTGGTGGGGTGGGCCAGATGTTGAAACAGCCTGGAAACTATGGCTGGACAGTGGCTCGGATATTATCGGTACTGACAATCTGTCGGGGTTGAGAGCATTCCTCATTTCCCAACAGAATCACCACCGCTAGCGAGAATCAACGGCATATACACCCTCGCCCTTCATCCCAATACACCAACCATTCCTAAAATAAACCCAGTCGCACATATCCATAGCCCACCCATAGTAGCAACAATGCAGTAGATGAAGCTGGTCAGGAGAGACGTGAGTTTATCTGCCAAATCCTATCTAAACTTATGGTTATGGCCAGGATGTGGTCTGCGTCAATGCCAAGTCTCCTGGCAACGGTGCCATACCCTCCGGAGCTGAGAATCCCACCAAGACCGACCGTGGGACAGGTTCCTCCAGGAAAGGTAAAGTCCGGATGGCTCTTATGTATAGCTAGACAAAGTTCAATGAATTGTATTCCAGCTTCCACTCTAACGATAACCACTCCGGTAGCGGTGAATCTATTCGCTCTTGAGAGGTCTACCACCAAGATGCCAGTGGAAGAGAAGAATGCTTCATAACTGTGCCCGCCGCTCCGAGGGGTAACGACGACTCTGGCATCTATTGGGCACTTTAAGCGTTTGAGACTGCAGTGCTAACTCTGCATAGGCTATTGTCAGAGGGCGGTTAACCACTCTTGTTCTTTTTCCAACACAGGCATGTTCGTAACGGGAGGGATTCGAAGGAAGTATGATATCAGCACCCGTCTGTTGAATACACCTGGCGAACGTCTATCTATAGGAACTTCGGCAACGAAGCCAATAGGTATCAAGCCAACCTCACCTTAGGCCGTAGTTGACGGTCTAGCATATGATAACCTCTGAGGTTACAAATCTCTAGCCTGTAGCCGGCGAAATTCCAATGAAATAGATGGGAAATTGCAGCAAAACCTCATATCTTCAGCATTTGTTTACTTCATTCGCAATGTCTCATTTCCCTACATAAATAAATGAATTACAAAAGGGCTGCCACTTTTGTCAGCAGATGTCTAGGATGATTGAAGTTACTCGTCATATGACCACCGTCCTTGCCTGACTGTAACGCGGGAGTACGTCAGCATACCCGTCTCAATAAATAGCGCAGCTAAGGCCAAGGCAGAATAGAGTTAGCTGAGCCTTCCCTTATCGATATGCCTGACCAGCCCTTGAATAACAACCCTATATTCCGTGCAGTAAGTGATGTCGTTGATACCATGCTTGGAACATCCTACGAAAACCCCAAGGAAAGCAAGGTCCGTGCTGTCATACATGCAGCATACCATGAAGCACGGGCGCATATAGATGGCAATCCAAGAGAGCATGAGCGAGCCAGAGATCAATGGAACTCTGGTTTTGGTGGACCCACCGACAATTTAAAGAAATATGATGGATCTCACTAACCAAAGAAGAATTGACGATTACGTTCACATTACCAGGCAAACTTGAAGTTGGAGTGTTCGATAGGAAACTTCGCCAGGCTCCGATCATTGGATTCTGAGCACCACTGAAAATGATTGGGTTAGCACCAAAATTCATGCGATACATGATTTCACACCTGACCTATATCTTGGAAATGGATTTAGCTTCCTTATGAGTTTTGTATGATTGTTTGAACAATTCTTCCAAATAAAATACTTGCTACATTCCTCCTGAAAACCCCAAAGTTGGCAAATTCACCACCAGAGTCGGGGAGCAATGTCAGGTGTTTGGTACCTAATACGCATCCCGAGGCGAAAGCAAAGAGCCTGATTCAGCTCATATGGACGGCTTATCAAGATGATCGATTAATAGCGCACTCTTTCCACTCTTGCCCTTAGGATGTACAAGGATGGTACCAGCACGGTTGGGGAGGAACACATGGGCTAGAAGGCTTCGAAACCATCTTGGCGAGCCTATTCGTCATTCTGGTCCACGGTACAAATGGGGCATTGCCGAAATGTTAATTGGAAAGAGGAAGGCCGCGAAATCAAAGCCACCACAAGCAGTTCTACGCAGTTGATCACCATTCAAGACTTGCTCTTGGGGGATATTGTTCGTATAGAAGCTGGGGAATATTCATGATACTGCACTCGAGCATTGATACCAGCATTGGTGGCCAATACCTTTATGTTCCTTAAACCTCCAACGATATCGATTGTCCCTGTTAGACGGTAAATTCTTGAAATTATATTGAACTGTAAAATATCTGCGATGGATAGAAAAGCGTTCAGGTCAATGCGGCTGACGCAGATGCATACAAGTACCACAGGCCATAAGACTGCTCTTAAAATACAAGATGGGCATCCTATTGGACAATACATTCATTGGCAAAGTCGCATCCATTAAATCCCGGATTCCCCAAGCCCGGCAGGTTGTAGCAAGATGATCAGGGGTCCGGCAACCACAGACGCCTCTGTTGGCGCACCCGGTTCATCAGCAATCATCCCGGAAGTACACCCTTTTCTTCAAACTCTTTCGCGATGACTAAGGCGCTTGCTTTAGTATCGAAAGGCATGGTAATGCTCAGCACCCCATGAAAGAACACGGCATAGTATGGCTTCCCCTCGTCATATGAAGGAACATGAGTTTCGTCGCTATAAGAGAAAGTGATGGACTAGCCTGGCAGTAGTGTTGTGAAGTTGAGGAAAATGCTGAGATGGCTCGAGATATGCCGGGTTCTCTTTTGGATAGGAGCCGGGGACAATGAACTGATTGGCGACATTTATCTGCGCTTGCTGGATGAGGCCGGTCAGAAATGTCATGCTCGATATCTATATTACAGTGCTCAGTGCTAGAAACGCGTGCTGGCTTCACTGGGTTGTTTGATATCTGATTCTGGAAGTTGCGCAGGTCACCAGCCTCGTTATCACGGATTTATTGGATGCGTGAATAGGTAGTGTTTGGCTATTCGGTTAAGTTGATAGCAGTGAGTGCTTCAAATCCTTGTTGACAGAACGAAAAGATGGCCCATTCCACACTCAGTAGATTCTGGAAAACAAGGTCATCAGGGCCGGGTAACCCATTGCTCGTTGGAAGGATAGGCTCGGTTGTACTTCTGAGGATAAGTGCAGTGACGCCGTCGTAGGTGTTGTAAGAAGAGCTTTCACCGGGAATGGGCCCGTATATATGGTCGGAGATGTTGCTGGCTGAGAAGGCGTTGGTGGTCGCGAAAAGCAATAGCGAGGTAAAGGCGACTGAGTGCATTGTGAATACAGCTATACCTTGCATTCCCCACGTCCATTTATAACGAACACTTGACGGAGTAAATGAGCGAGGCTCCGCTTCATGAAAGTATGCTCCCGGATATACCATGGTTCTTGGCAATAAGGCTGCTGTGAACTCGACGCAGCGCCCCATAGACTTCGGGCAAGTCAAGCCACATGAATTTTATTTACATTTATAGACAATTCTTGGCCAGCGGATGGCCAGCAGCTCTCGCCGTTAGCATCTATCAGTAACAAGTCATATCCGCTAGTAGTGTCTGAGAAGCAGCCAAATCTGCTGTTACCAAATCATGCAATCGGAGCACTACCTAAACTTTCCATCCGCGTCTACTGTGAGCTATGCCTGATGAGGGAAAGACAATTACCAGCAGGTGTAGTCAATCGGAATGGGTGGTGTTGGGTGTCGACATCCCACCCAACCATGCTGATGAAGGGAAATTGAAACGGGGTGTGCTTAGGGGACTAATTCCATCCATCGAGGTTTCATACCATTTTCTATCAATCAACAAAGCATCAAAGCAAACATAAGCACCAACAATTGGTGCATTTACTCATACAGCTTGGACTGCTGACCGATACCTCAAAGAGCCACCAAAATGCTACGCGCACTAGTAGTTACATAATCCTCATATACCATTCGATGAATCCCGAATTCTTTTCAGTAAGGGCAGCTAAACACGTTATTCCAAAAGTAGAATCAGTATCGTCCTTGATTGGATCGAATCAGGCTCTATTCGAAGACTGCTAAAAAATCAATACAAAACACCGGTAGGCACTCTAATGGAGGTAAACTCAACCTAGTCCAAAAATAGCTTAATGCTAATCTTCACAGGCTTTAAATTTGCTAACATATAGTTGATTAGACGCAGAGTACTCAAGTAAACTTCATTCAGTAAATGAGTAGAAATAGAACTGCTCTGTTCTAACAATGTGCATCTATGTATCGAGATCATTTTATCTTTCCATTCGCGGTAGCTTTGCTGAGTGTTGTTTGCTCCATTACCAATTATGTAACAACTATAACAAAAATTGCCCTCTGAGAGTTCTGAACCTTGAAATTGTACCACGTGGCTGTGGGAAGCCAATGAATAAACCCATACCAACCCCCTCGATGGCCCCTATCAGAAACTTCAAACTAGGGTTTGAGCTTTCTGACAATGTTCATAGCTTGGCAATGGAGTCTTGCCATGGTATTCCAATTCAAATCCATCCATAAACTTTATAATACTCTTTACTTCTCAGAAAGCCAGTAGCTAGGCTTCATACTTTACCCAGGATTAGCAAATATTACGCCTTTTATTATATCATATATTGCCTACGTAAATATGGCCCTAAATCCTCGTATTCAAGAAGCAGTAAGTTTAATCAGAGTTGTCCATCAAAATCACTGATAGATGACATGCTAGTATTGATTCCCTCCATAATGCCATCAATTGAGCTTCAATGGATGGTTGCAATGGCTGGATGGCTACAACTGGCCGTAATAATATAAGTAGCTTCGATGCCAAGGGGCATGTCATTCTATAAAGCTTTGGTTACTACAGTTGCAAGGCTGTCACTCCACCGCCGACTGATGATTGCCGCACTAGATACGTGTGGAAATCCATACAGCTAATCAGCTACAATAGCATCAGGTACACTACTTCACAATGTAAGAGCACCCTAGAGTCTATTAGCTATTAGACACCCTTGAAAAGCCGAATGGCATACCCAAAATGATACACTTGACATCAACATTAATCTCTGTGGTCCAATTTGAGTGCAAGCTGTGCCAACTAACTGCAATGTCCAAGGGCTATAAAACTGATCTCGTAGCATTGAACTGGATGACGTTGCTGCCGGCAAGTTGCTCCTCTATTACAAGTAGCCGCTTTCAACATGGCTGACATTGTGTCTTGAGGCAAACGTTCAAGGACTAGTTCTTTATCAGCCAAACTTACAACTGACCCGATGAAAAAGCAACACTCTGGCTAATTAGGGATCAAAATATTCCCTTTAATTCAACAGAGCCAGCTGAGCTGTACTTTGTTGGGAGACACAGCCAGAGTACTGGTTGATTACATATATACCTTTTCATTGAAGTTCTGAGGTGAGTAGCAAGAACCAGAATTACTATACAGATCTCGCTGGGAATACAATCGATTTAATAAGATACATGGATTTGATACCTCAATAAGGGCATGTCATGACAAATGAACAGTTGCTGATGCATTTAGAAGAGATATAATTGCCGTTTACTTGGTAGATAATATGCTCGATAACACTCATGAAATGGAGCGGGGAAGTAGATTGCCAACTCATCCATCCGTTGAGAACCATTGCAAACAGACTTGCACGAGCGGCCAGAGAGCTAGAATGCAATTAAAATGCTGATGCGTAATACTCATACTGATCGGAATTTCCGATGGCATTGGTAGTAGTATGGACCGAGGGGATCCTTTAGCAGATCATTGGAATTGAGGAAACACGCCATGAATTGCCAAGGCCCCAAGCGCTGCACGCATCCCTCCATTTCCTTGCATAGCACATATTTACACTTGCTGGTTTTTTGTTGGCCTGACCCCCGTGGGCTCCTTATTTCTCATGCCGAATACAATCCTCAGCAGGTCCTGCACAATGCATGCATTATTCAAATCGAAGCTTCTCCAGCATTTATTCGGAAGTATTAATCTGGGGTTCGCTTAATAATAAAGTAATCTACTACAAACAAGCTTAATATCAATGAGTCCTTGCTTCAATCTCCTGCGCCTTGATGAATTTCTCCTCGCCAACCTCAGCCTGCTCACCACCCAAGACGGAAAGGTTGCTACTGTTGGTGACAGGCTCGTTCTTCTCCACATCCTCGTCTATCTTGGGGGGTAGGCCGGAGAATTCGTTGGGGTCGTTGTTTGAAGCCAAGACCACCGTCAGCAAGAAGCCAACCCCACCAAAAACACCAATGGTGTATAATGCTGCCCTGTAGCCGCTCATTAGAGCCTCGGGCGTACTGCCAACACCTTCATACACATGGGATATTATCGTTCCTACGGACAGCCCAACAGGCCCCCCGACCTGGACTGAAACATTAAAGACAGCACCTACGACACCCTGGTCCTCATCGTTGGCGTCAGCAACTGCGTTGACTTGACAACACATCCAAGTAAGCGCAAGTCCGATACAGTTGACAATCAGAGCAGGGAATGCGTATTGCCAATAGGTCGAACCAGGGACGATAAGCGCAAACACGATGGATGAAGTGATGATAAAGCACCATCCGATCAAGGTGATCAACTTGGACCTCATGAACAAGAACAGCCTGGTAAGCGTGTAGAGCCCAATGACCAGTCCAACGCCATGAACGATGTAACAGCATGCAGTGATCAAAGGCGAGTAGAGAAGCACATTCTGAAAGGTTAAAGACGTGTAAAAGATCGTGATGTTGTACGCAGCCGAGACGCAGAACATGACAACAACGCTGGAAAAGAAGCGGCGGGAGCGCCAAATACGGAAAGGCATGACCGGGTACTCAATACGCCTTTCCCAAAAGACAAATCCGATCAAGAACGCAAGGCCAACCAGGAAGGGGATCAGCACCTTGACCGAGCCCCAACCTGCTGTTATAGACTCGGAGAGATAGTAGATGATGGCGATGATGCCTAACGTGAAGAGACCAACACCAAGGTAGTCGACACGGCGGTCTACCACTGAGGGGCTGTTGCTCACTTTGGGGATCACAACGATGCCGGCAATGCAGAGGACCGTTGAGATGATGGCTGTAGCGAAAAAGGTCCAGTACCACCCGATAGTCGCGTCAAAGATGCCTCCCAGGAGAACTCCAACTGTCTGTCCGATGCAGCTTGCCCCGCCAAAGATGGAGAGGGCTAGTGTGCGCTCGGGGCCAGGAGGATACGAGGTGGTTAGGAGGGCTAATGAAGAGGGGCTGATCAAACAATATTGGTGGTTAGTCATCTATAGCTTAAGTACCAGATCACCAAAACTTACAGTGTAAGACCGGCCCCGGCGCCTTGTAAGCCCCTTGCCACAGACATGAAGATGGGGTTGCGTGCGAACCCGCATACCAAGGACCATGCTGAGAACCAACCCGTGCCGATCAGAAAAATTCGACGATGGCCAAATAGGTCCCCCTATGCGATGATAGCAGTCAGAATAAGGTATACTCCTTGCTCATTATGCAAGGACTTACCATGCGTCCACCGACTAAGAGAAAGGCAGAATATGTCAATGCATAACTGCTTACAACCCTACACAGCCAATGAGTCAGAAATACAAGCGCTATGATGAATTCTTTGCATCGCACTACCATTGCAATTGATTCGATTCGTAATGGACATCACGAAGAATGGAGGGAAGAGCTATAGTGACGGAGGCAACATTGATAATATCCAACATCGGCGCCAAACAGATCAGGAAGAGGAGTAGACCTCTTGTGTGGCTTAACCTCTGGTACCAAGGGGTTGCCGGGGGTTCTACATTGGTTTCAGAAGCGTTGCCCTTGACTGAGATTGTGGGAGCAGTAGTTTCGGCCATCCTTGGCAGTTTCGTGGTGGATTGACAATTGGAAAAATTCAAGAAGGCCGACCGACTAGAAGGTCAGTTGGTGGAGTTGCTACTGCACAATTGGGAGAATATACAGACATGATGGGGATTTGGCTGACATTTATGTCTTGTTGTGTTCAGTGTCTACAAGCAAGTAGTTTTCGGATCTTCACAGCTGTGTCGATCCCTTACCTCACTGATGTGTGCATCATCAATGAATATACATGCGAGACGGCAGTGATGCGTTGCGAATCCACATGACGCATATCCACTAGGGTGGTTCTAGGCTTCAGGCCAAGTGTAAGGTATCGATTTGGGGTAACGGGAAAACTTGATACCACTCCTCTTGGCCAGTGTGGTGAGCACGTAAATATCTGATGCACTTGTTTTTATTTTCAGCATCCTCTAGTACTTATTCAGTATCTGCCATATCCTTCACTCGGCTTTTACTCTTGTTCCTTATTAGGTCTCTCCATTGTACAAACTTATTTGATAAGATGCATATCACTAGCATTGAGCTAAAGCCGATTCATTTTAATACATAGTACCCTTTAGTCTATGCCACAGCTAACCCAGTGCCCTTTAAGTTATTCTACGGCATTTAGTGCAGTCTCACGAATAAGATTTTGATGTAACCATCTTATTAATGAATCGGTATCAAATCGCATGTGTACGCGATGCATTGCTCCTACTCTTAGGAGTTGACTACTAATACCTACTTGTGGCAAAGCATCGTTAGAGCGATCGTTACATGCATGTGAGTGATCGCTGCATGAAAATGAACAGACCAGAGTGATTGCTAGGGCGAGTATCAAGATAGAGGAGTGCACCCTCATTATGCGCCAACAAAAAGACAACTTTGCTCCTTCATGATCGTATGTAGCACCATATCAGCCATCGAATGTGCCCAATACCTACAATCAGGTGGCTTTCTTCATGAAATGGCTGCCGCATGGGCTGTCCGCGATAAATCCCTTTCGCATCTTCTGAAAAGTGCTGAACCAAAGCCGGTTGATGCCCTTTTCTCAATCCGATAATCTTGCCGTCATCACTATTCGATTGCGTGCTTCCCGCTTTCAACCACCATGGTTCTCCTTCACCACGTTTCACAGGAGCGGATGTCACCCTTGGGCTTTACCATGCAGTCGCATGACATTGAATTGTCAGAAAGGTTGATGCGGGAGACGTTGCTGTTCAATGTACTGTGGACATCGGCCCTGTGATACGAAACTCTGGCTGAACTTGGTCTCATCGACAGCAGGACCCTATTCTTTGGATTGGAAATAATTTGGTGAACTAGAAGATTTATATGATTCTCGTTGGTTTATTGAGTTGGTAAAGAGCACATATTCTATCTCCAAATCCACGCTCAATATTCTTCCAATTAGCAAACCAGAGACCTATCATACTTGAATGGTTCCATTGAATTGCTGCTTATCACCATTGTCGGGTGATTGGATATAATTTGATTGCACAGAGTTAATCACGTGGGGATGAAATGGCCGATCAAGTTGTACAGGTAAGACCAACATGCTCATTAGCCAGATTCATGAAAACATCAGGTGTTAAATTTAATGCGATAAGCAGGAATTTTCTAAAAATGCTATAGTTGTCATTATGGTACACAATTCAGGGATACTTCACCAATCGCTTCTAAACTGGCTGCAATTACCACGCTGTGACATAGAGCATTGGTAGTGGGGTGTAAGTACTAGAGGCTCAGCAGCTAATACACTTGCTAGGGTGAAAGAAAACCGTGGTCTTGACCCCTATTCCAGTATTGTAACTCACCGAAACTCATCGAGAACGCAATACTGACCATCTTGGCCAGGTAGCATCAATGTCGCCGAGTCCAATTATGTGGTGACTCCGGAACAGGCACCACTAGTGAAAGCGAATGGGGGTTTTTCATGATCTATTGTTAAGAATTCCTTTTATTTATGCCGATTGAGATAACATGAAAGTATCGGGAAATATACGAGTGGACAACTCCTATTGGAGATACTGGGCAATCGTGGCCACGTGCGGTTCAAACATTAGCTCGTGATGCTCAGCCTTTACACTGTGAACCACCACGTTGTTCGAGTATTCCGACCAGCCGTAGCATAATTGCTGCTCGCCCAATCTATCCTTGGCACCCAGCCCTTTCACCAACACGATATCCGTGGCCAGCTTGACCGAAGGTTCGTAATTTCTCATCAGTTGGGTGTTCTCCACTATTTTCTCCAACATCATTTGGGAGGCTGCTTCGTCCAATGCCCATTCACCTGAAGCAGAGATCATCGCCAAGTAGTCGCGGGCAGAATCCTGAGTAGGGGATGCCCATACCTGCCGCCCAGCTTGCGGTGCCAGCGTGTCAATAATGGTCAATCTCGCGATCTCTTTCCCCTGCCACTCAAGCTGACGCACAATCTCGAAGGCGACCAAGCCGCCAAAGGAGTATCCGTGCAGGTAGTAGGGCCCTTCTGGTTGCACCCGAATAATCGCCTTCAGATATCTGGCAGCAATCATCTCAACAGAATCAAATGATTCATTGGTTCCAAGAGTGGGGTCACTGATGGAATATAGGGTGCAATTCATATATTGTCCCAGAAGCTCAAAATAGCTGCCCACACCAGTGGCACAGTGTACAATAAACATTGTCGGGCCACTGCTCTTCGAGATCAATGTCAAGCAATCATCCTCATTTCCCTTGATGTCCTCTCGAAAAGATTTATCTTCCGGGGGAGGAGAAGGAATTCCACTTTCAGATGGCAAAATGTACTGCTGGGGATGTTCATATGGCGAAGTTATTTCTTGCGAAACGGCCTTGATAGCATCTATCAATTCAGTTTCCCATAGACCGATCCAGGACTGCACCTCAAACTTGGAGTGGAGTGCTTCGCTGTAGGTGATACTGGCCTCAAGCTGGTCTCCCACATAATGAGCGGTACAATTAAAGACTTGATGACGTTTCCAAGTGGAAGGAATACCACCCAGATCGAAACTATATTCGGAATCGGATGGAATGGGAAGCAAGCAGGAGCTAGAGTTGCCATGGGTCGCAGTATTTGGCATATATCCCAAGGCGACTTGGGGTGGCTCCTTTTCGAAGAATGGAGCGGTTTTTTTGTTCATATACCTCAAAAGACCGTAGTTTACCTCGTTTCCACGGATTTCATGGTGTTGTCGGATGGCTTGACGAATGGCGTCTTCCATACGTTGGGTTTCACCCAATTGAATGACAATTGGATACAAATTGGTGAACCATCCTACAGTCCTCGAGATGTCCACATCCTCATCCCTGTACTGGCGTCCATGGGTTTCTAGGGTAACAGAAAGAGAGTCTCTCTCAAAGGTACAGCAATAGGAATATGCCAGGGAAGCCACTAGCAGATCGATCACTTCTACCTTTGTAGATGTTCCGCAGTAGCTATCGGCTAATTTCGTGAAGTAGGAATTTAGTCTGAAAGAGACTGAACTTGTGGATTCAAAGGTGTTTTTAGACAGCAGTTCGGGATCGGTGATAATAGGTGGCGTTTGGGGTTGCTTAGGCCATGAACTCATTTCCAAAGTCTGGGCATAATCGTAGAGTACTTTGTTCCAGTGCATGTACGATATCGACTGGCCAACAGGAGTTTCACCTCGAAGCAGAAGTTCAAGCTCTTCCCAGACAGGGCCCCATGACATAAGATCAATGATAAAGTGATGGACGGCCATGAAGATCAGCTGTTGGCCGTCCGGTAGATCATATAGGGCGAATTGGAACAAAGGTCCGGATATTAAGTCCAGGCCACGCTGAAGAAGGTAGATGGAGGCCTTCAGCTCTTCTTTCGATTGGACCTGCATATGGTGGACTTCGAATGACATCTCCTTTGGCGACAGTACTCGTAGTTTCCATTCGTTCTTAGTGCGGGTGAATCGACCACGAAGAATATCATGATTGAGTATCAGGTATTGAACTGCCAGTTGAAGGTTTGCCTTGTTTGTCGGGTTCCGCAACCTGAATAGCCAGCTCTGATTGAAGTGGTTGAAGTTCTCCTGCTCGAATTCCAAGAACATATGTTGATTGGCAGAAAGATGAACCTCACCCTGACTCAATGAGTTCTTCACTGTTAGATCGCATGCTTTCATTTTGGCACTCTCGGCAAGCTGGATGATGGTGTGGTTTTTAAGCATACTGTGTACTGAAATCTGTATGTTGTGTTTACGGCATTCGGAGGAAACATGGATGGCCAGAATGGAATCCCCACCCAGAGAGCGGAAAGTGTGGTTGATACCGATACTATTTTTGGGGATTTTCAGCACCTTGGACCAGACTTCCTGTATAAAGAGTTGCATTGAATTTTGAGGTTGCAATGCATCGTCCAAATCATTCCACTTTTCTCCAGTACTACCGTTCGATAGAGTGTCCACCTCATTGCCACACTCCTTGCCTCCCCTGATTATCTGGGAGATGTCATCGCTACTGAAAGATGCGTAGAAATCAGCTAGTTTGCGACGATCTACTTTTCCACTGGTGTTGATTGGAATGGTGTTCAGCGATATCCAGATATTTGGAACCATATATGACGATAACCGCTGACCCACAGCCGATTTTAGTTCCTCTACATACACAGTGGCCGATGCAGCTTGTGAGCCCTTCAGCAACTCCGGGGTGGAAGTTGCGCCCTCCATATCGTAAAATGTCAAGAATGCCACTAGCGACTTACGGTTGGCGTTTGGATCAGTGGTTAATGCCAGAACGCATGCTCTTGCCACTTTCGAGTGATCGTGAAGGGCATGCTCGATCTCATCCAGTTCGATTCTCAAGCCGTTGATCTTGATCTGATTGTCCATTCTACCAACAATCTTGACTGTCCCATCCTCGTTGAAAAGCGCCAGATCTCCAGTGCGATAGACCCGGGTTCCGGGTACATAGCAACTAGTCACGAATGCTTTTCCGGTAAGCTCAGGTTGGTTGAGATAACCACGAGCGAGCTGAGGTCCAGAAACACACAGTTCGCCAGCCACGCCCAGTGGCACAGGCTGTAGATCAGCACCCAAGATCACGATCTTGCAGCTTCCAATTGGTTTGCCGATATTGCTACAAAGTGTGTCCTCGGTAATGTTGCAGTTGGCTAGAATAGCCACCGCAGCCTCAGTGGGCCCATAAGCATTATACAGCTTGGCATAAGGTGCCCATAAGTCGCGGACTGCCGTTGTCATCATCTCACCGCCCAACGCTAGTCGCTTCACGGAAGGCACTTTGGTTGGGTCAATTAAGGTAGCCACAGTTGGGGTAAGCATCAGCGAGGTTACATTCATGGTGTTGATGCACCACTCAATATTAGACAGAAGATTCTCGCTCGATGCAATTGCAACACAGGCACCCGCAGCCAATGTGCAGAATATCTCAATCACGGATGCATCAAAGGTGTAATTGGCAAATTGCAAGACAGAATCCGATACGCCAATGCCCCATACGTTCTGGAATCCTTCAATGAAATTCAAAGCACCTCGGTGTTCCATCATTACTCCCTTGGGCATGCCTGTTGAACCCGAAGTATAGATCACATAGCATAGACTAGAGCTCTCCAGGCCAATCACTTGAGGGTTGTTGGGGTTGCTCTGCTCCAGAGATAAATCATCGGAATCTAGCAGTACAAGGGCTCGATCACCAAAGTTATGTTTGTATGTTTCTAGTGTCAAAACAACTTTTGCGTTTGTCTCCTTTAGAATGAATCCATTTCGCTTCGCAGGATTGTTGGGATCAAGTGGAACATAGGCTCCACCGGCTTTAAGAACTGCAAGCATTGCCACCACCATAGCAACTGATTTTTCAAGACAAAGTGGTACTATCGAGTCAGGACGGACACCGAGTTTGATCAAATGGTGAGCTAGCTGATTGGCTCTACTATTAAGGTCGCCATAAGTAACATATTCGGTGTCCTCGAGCTGAATTGCAACCTGCTCTGGGTGAAGCAATGCTCGCTGCTCAATCAACTCATGGATGCACCCAGAGCGGAATAGAGTGTCACCATTGGTACTCCAACTTTCTATCAGTTCTAATTCGGCTGCCGTTGTAATCTTCATATCTTCGACAGCGGCGTGGTTATTGGAGAGAATCACGTTGAGTGCCTCCACGAAGTGCTTCACAATCCAGGATGCCTCGAACTCAGTTACGGTATGTGCGTCATACGTCAGAACAATCGTGTGATCCGTGCCTTCTGAACTCATCTCCATCACAATTGGATAGTCTATAGGCATGGAGGCGACAGACTGCTCCAGACCAATGGTAGAGAACCCCCTAGCATCCCCCTCCCGGTTGATATTTTGAACCACTAATAGGGTGTCGAATAGCGAACTTTCTCCAATGTCACAACAATGTTTGAGAATATCTTGTAGCCCGATAGATTGATACTGGCGTTGCTGGATCTGTGCATTCTGAATTAACCGCAGAGCGTCCAAAAGGGATTGGGTATCTGAGAGAGTGATACGTGTGGGCAATGTCGTGATACAGGGACCGCAAATGTCTTGAACGTTGTGGAGAGGAATACCTCTTCCTGAGTCCACTACTCCAAATACTACGTCCGAGTTACCAGTATGAGACTTTAGCACCATGGCCCAGGCTAAATATGCAACGGTAGCTATTGTTAGGCTATACTCACTAGCAAGTGAACTGAAGTCTGCCTGGATGCTCTCAATGATCGTAGATGACATTAGCGTCTCCTCAACAATTCGGGAATTACCAGTCAAATGTGTTGAAGTTGCCGAATTCAACTTCTCTTTCCAGTATTTGATAGATTGACTCCTGTCCATATCCATCAGGTAGTTGATGTAAAGATTGTATGGTGGCCTAGCGGTCAAATTATGCCCTTGATAAGCAGTGACAACGTCCGATACTATATGATTCATGGACCAACCATCGTACAGTGCATGGTGAATAGTCCATATGAGGTATGATGTAGTACCTCTTGCCTTCAGCAATGTGAACCGAGTCAGTGGTTGACCCACCGAAATCCCTCGTGACCTATCATCCTCCAAGGTTCGGGTCAGGCCGTCTTCAAGCAATGTGGCATCTTCATATTCCTTAATGCTCCACTGTATATTTTCGCCATGAAGAACAACCTGAAGGCCATTCAAATGAGCAAAGCCACTGGTTGTAAACAGTATGACAGTTCTAAGAATGGGGTTTACATCAATAACTGACTTCCAGGCAGTTCGAAGTCTCTCCAAGTCAACAGTGGATTCACAGTTGTATACAAGCTGACTGACGTAGCTTGATTCGTCTTGTATGCTCAGAGCCACGAGTGCCTCTTGCATCGGAGAACAGGGGTAGATGTCATCTACTTCATCAGGATTAATGTTATGCTGGGGCAGTTCGTGTTCGACCAAATACTCCAGTTGTTCAAGATCCAATTTGAGCAGGGAGTATTTCTCAACCAGCTTTGTTTCCGTAATTTTAGAGTTTAAGGGACAACTGATTGCAAGCTCAGCGATCGTAGGATATATATAGAGATCCTGGACTGTCAGTGTGAATCCAGCCTTATGAGCAGCACCAACTAGCCTGATGGCTAGGATAGAGTCACCTCCAAGACTAAAGAAAGAGTCATGTACTCCAATAGTGTCCGACGAAATTTTGAGAACCGCTGACCAGAGTTCAATCCAGGTTTCCTCCATTGCGGTTCTAGTTCTAACGCGACCAGAAGTATCGTTGTGATTCCACTTCATCAAATCCTCTTTGTCCAGGGAGGAATACAACGAGGCTAGCTTCTTCCTGTCAGTCTTCTGACTCGTTGTCGTCGGCATTCTATTGACAGGAACCCATATGTTGGGCATCATATAAGTAGGCAGCTTCTTTCGAAGAAGCGTCTTAATCTCCTTGATGTAATCAACAGCCTCTTCATTGTAGGTTCTCTCTATCAAACCACAAGATGTGTTGTCGTCAGTAATATCGTTAAAAGTCACAAAAGCAACTAATGATTTGTGATCAGTGGCTTTGTCGGTAACCAAAGGAACTATACACGCTCTAGCGACTTTGGGGTGCTCGTGGAGAGCATGCTCAATCTCATCCAGCTCGATTCTCAACCCATGTATCTTGATCTGGTTATCTTTTCTTCCAATAAGCTCCACGGATCCATCGCTATTGAATCGAGCAAGATCTCCAGTTCTGTAGAGGCGTTCTGCTGACACAAATGGACTTTCAACGAATACATTATCTGTCAGATCAGGCCTGTTTAGATATCCCCGAGCTAGCTGTCCCCCAGCAACACACAGCTCGCCGACTATACCAAACGGAACCGGATAGTTGTCATCGCCCAGGATATAGAGCCTATTGTTTCCGATCGGCATCCCGACATTCGAGCACGAAGTAGTCAAGTCCATTTGCGTATTGACAGTCATCAGGACTGCCGATTCAGTCGGTCCATAGCCGTTGCTCAGATCAACATATGGCGACCACTTGTTCAATGCGGTGGTTGTCAACATCTCCCCTATGAACATCAGGTTCTTCACTGACGGTACCTTGAGTGGGTCAATTAGGGTAGCAATGGTGGGTGTCAGCATCAAGAATGTTGCTTTAAGCTGTCTGATGCATTCCTCAAGATCGGTGAGTAAGTAGTCCTTTCGCGCCATGGATACAGAAGCTCCGATGGCAAGGGGAACATATATCTCGAATACTGAAGCGTCGAAGGTGTAATTGGCGAACTGAAGTATTGAGTCTTGGGGGGTAAAGTCATACTCTTGCTGGATTGCGCCAACAAAGCTAACCACGGCGGAATGCTCTAGCATCACTCCTTTAGGTGCTCCAGTTGAGCCAGAGGTAAATAGAACATAACACAGGTTTGAGCTATTCAAGTCACTGACTTCTGGATTATCCTCAGGATATTGGCGAATACAATCCCGGTCTGAGTCTAGTAGTACCAAAGCCTTTGTTTCGAAGGTGGATTTGTGCGCATCCAAGGTTACTACAACTTGTGCGTTTGTCTCAGCGAGAATGAATCTATTACGCTCGACTGGATTGTTTGGGTCGAGGGGAACATAAGCACCACCAGCTTTGAGGACAGCAAGCATTGCCACTACCATTGAAACTGATTTGTCAAGGCAAAGGGGCACCATCGATTCTGGACGAACGCCAAGTTTGATCAAATGATGAGCCAACTGATTAGCTTTGTTGTTGAGTTCTGCATAGGTGACCGATTCAGAGAGTTCAAATTGAATTGCTGTACGCTCTGGATTGACTCTCGCCTGCTCCTCAACCAGCTGATGAATACACTTATTTGTCGTGTCTGGGCAAGAGTACGAAATTGCTGGATGGGTTAAGGGCGCTTGGGTCTTGCTTAATGAGACGCACACATCGCTGATATGAGAGTCAGGAACTATATGCACCAAGGTTCCGAACAATGTTTTGAAGTCATTCGCAATTTGGTTCGCAAATTGTTGAGATATCAACGTATCCTTAGCATCGATAACAAATTTAAATTCACCACCACTAGTTCCGATGTTCAGCACTAATGAATACTGTAAAGCAGAATGAGTTAGTTATACATTGAACTAAAAATATGACTATATCAAATAATTATAAATGCCTTCACCAACCTCTGTTCTTTCATTACTAATTTTCGGCACAAGCCTAACTTCATTTTCCGCTTCATCCATTCCGTTGCAGGTATTAACAGCATTAGTTCCAGAGGAGTCCCCGACTCTATAGTTAACAATAGTATCAAATAGCGGAGACGCTCCCACCCACTCTTGAATGTCTCGTAGACTGTTCTGTTGATAAGAAAGGTCGGAAGTATAATTCTGATGTATTTCCTGTAGCCATGCTACAACATTCAACTTGCCCTCACAGCGCATACGACAAGGAATGGTGTTGATACACGGGCCAACAATAGTCGAAATACCCTCCAGTTCACCGTTTCTTCCATTAACCACATATCCGAAAACTACGTCCTCATTACGAGTATACTCCCTCAATAGAATAGCCCAAGCTGCCTTGATAAATGTAAAGGGCGTTACATTGAAATGCTGAGCGCTTTGCGATATCCTCTCGATTGGGATTTCGATAGTATCTTCTACGCGACAAATCATCGAAGAGGGACCTTTAGAAACCCCAAGGTTTGGGAATTGGGAAGCGCTGAGCTGTAAAAGTTTCCTTTGCCAATAGGATTTCCCATTCTCAATCTCTCGCGAGGATTTACTGTATAGCTCTTCAACAAATTTCGCGAATGGATAGGTTACCACACGAGGTTGTTGATGATATACGTGATAGAAGTCGTTCAGAACAATATTCCATGCGGTGGCATCAAGTATAGCATGGTGCCAGTTGATCAGGAGTATGCGGTGTTCCAAATCCGTTTCCACTAATGTAAATCTGAAATTGGATTGACCGAGCTGGAAAGATTTGGACTTCTCAGCAGCCAGATTCTCTGTGATGATTTTTCCGAGAGAATTATGTGCGCAATTAACGAAAGACCAATCTAACTTGGATGGTTTCATCACAATCTGTAAGAAATTGAAGTGCGATGCAGTAGTGGAACACTCAGCAAAGATAGTACGTAAAATTGGGTGATCCATAATAAGAGTTTCCCAAGTATTCTGAAACCTGGCCAGATCAAAGTTACCAGTAATCTCAAATTGTTGCTGGACATGATAGTAGTTGGCATCCTTGAACATACCAGCAATCAGTCCTTCCTGAAGCGGGGTGCATGGAAGGATGTCTTCAATGAGACTACGCTCGACCCCAATATTGGGCAGATTTTGATTGTAGAACAGGTTGAACTCTGCCTCCGTGAATTTCACTAACGGGAAATCGCTTCGGGTATGCTCCACGGAATCCAATGAGGCACAACTATCGATCAAAGCATTGAGACAGTCATTCCAGGCGGAAAGCCACTGGGATACAATTTCATCCGAGTGCAAGTGGGGGTTGTAGGTGATTCCGGCGCTGAAGCTGTCATTGTCGATAGTGGCTATTATATCAAAGACATGATCCCTGCAACGATCAACGCATACTTCGGACGGATCAAAATTGTAAGGAGCCTGAGCAGGTTGGAAAAACGAGTTCTTGCTCTCCAGTTGCTGGAAGCGACCAAGATAGTTGAACCCAATCTGGATCACATCATCACTGAATGGGTTGCTTGGCTTGTTACTCAGATAGCGGAGTAATCCATACACAATGCCATTCCCTGGCATCGACTTGCGCTGGTCCTTGACTCGTTTGAGGACACTCAAATGGTCGAAGCCTTGAGTCATCTCCACAACGAATGGATACAGAGTGGTGAACCAGCCAACAGTCCTCGACACATCAATCCCATCACGCCATGCTTCTCTTCCATGACCTTCCATGCCGATGGTCATACTGCTGGTGTTGAACACCTTGCAGTAGGCAATGGCCAGCGAAGCGATCATCAGGTCAGTGGCTTCGGTCTGGAATGGAAGGTTGCACCTGCCAAAGAGCTTTTCGGTTTGGTTGACCGACAGGGAGAAGGTGGCGGATTTGCTGGACTTGAATGTGTTCAGGGCTAAGAGAGATGCATCACTCACGACTGGCTCAGCGACCTTCTGAGAAGGCCACGCACTAATATCCAGCTCTTGAGCATACTCATTGAGTAAGGCACTCCAGTGCATGAAGGTCATCGACTTGTAGCCGCACTCCTTTCCTTGAAGTAGCTGCTCCAAATCCTCCCATATGATACGCCATGACACCAGATCAACAACGAGATGGTGGATGGTCATGAACAGCAGCTGGGAGCCATCCTCCAGATCGTACAGTGAGAAATGGAACATGGGACCAGAGGCCAAATTGAGACCACGTTGTAGCTGATGGATGTGCCCTTGCAGCTCCGAAACAGACCTCACCTGATGGTGATGGACCTGGAACAAAACCTCATCCATCGGCATCACTGTCATCTTCCACTCCCCTTCTGTCTGCGAGAATCGACTGCGAAGTACATCGTGATGTTTTGCGAGGGCAAGGATCGCTAGGGTGAGATTGTCCGCTGTCGTGGACTCGCGCATCTTCAACAACCAGGACTGATTGAAATGATGCATATTATCTTGAGGGGCCCCAAGGAAGCGTCGCTGGATTGGCGTAAGGATGACATCGCCATCGGCGCACACATTTGATTCAGCATCAACAGCATCTCGGAAGGTGGCAACTGAGGCAAGCGCACTGATGGTCGGGTTTTGCATGATCTGCTTTACGGAGAGTGAGATCCCGTTCTGACGACTGAGTGATGACACTCGAATGGCAGAAATGGAATCACCACCAAGCTGGAAGAAAGTGTCGTCAGCGGCGATGCTGGAGGCAGGAATGTTAAGCGTCTCCGACCATATGGCCAGGATCTGCATCTCCAAGGGTGTGGTGAGCTGTCTCCTTTTCTCATTTCTGTGCTTGGATAATCTCACGATTTCATCAAGATTTGAGGATAGGAAGAGATCAGACAACTTGCGACGATCGATTTTCCCGCTTGTGTTGACTGGCATAGTGTTGAGTGGAAGCCATAGATTGGGGACCATGTATGTAGGCAATCTCTTCTGGCAGACAGCCTTTAGTTCCTCAATATACTCGTAGGCGAATTCGGCTTCGAGTTCACTCAGAAATCTCGGAGCAGTATGGCTCATCTCCAGCCCCTGGAAAGCCATAAAGGCGACCAAAGATTTGCGGTTGGTCTTTTGATCAGTGGTCAAGGCCATCACACATGCTCTTGTCACCTTGGCGTGATCATGCAGGGCGTGCTCGATCTCGTCCAGTTCGATTCTTAAACCATTGATCTTGATCTGGTTGTCGATTCTTCCCACCAGCTCAACAGAGCCATCCGCGTTGAACCGTGCAAGATCACCGGTTCGGTATATGCGCTCACCGTACACGAACGGGCTCGAAACGAAGACCTTTTCCGTCAGATCGTACCTGTTGAGATAGCCACGGGCAAGCTGAGGACCTGCAACACACAGCTCTCCCATCACACCCAATGGAACAGGCTTCAAGTCAGCCCCCATGATCAGAATTCTGCTGCCTCCTATTGGTTTGCCAATGTTCGTGCACTCCGTTTCTGTGGTCACATTCCAGTTGGCAAGGATGGCTACAGCAGCTTCAGTTGGACCATATGCGTTGCAAAGCTCCACATGAGGCGCCCATAGGTCGCGAACTGCTGTGGTCATCATTTCGCCACCCAACACGAGCCGCCTCATTGATGGTACCTTTGCAGGATCAACCAGATTTGTAACAGTCGGAGTGAGTACCGCTGCTGTGACATTCATGGTATTTATGTATAGCTCCAGGTTAGTAAGGAGATTGTCTTTGGAGGCAATCGCGATGGACGCGCCAACTGTTAATGGACAGAATATGTCAATCACTGAGGGATCAAAGGTGTAATTGGTGAAAAATAGCGCAGTATCGGTGGAATCAATGCCCCATGAATGGCTGAATGCTTGAATAAAGCTTGATGCACCGCGATGCTCCATCATCACTCCCTTTGGTTTCCCTGTAGAGCCGGAGGTGTAGATCACATAGCATAGGTTGGAGTCGTTCAGTTCACTGACTTCCGGGTTGGTGACATCATAATGCTCAAGTGACAGGTCTTCGATGTCGAGTAGAACCAGAGATTGCTCGTCGAACTTCTGTCTGTACTGACCCGTTGTCAACACCACCTCGGCCTTTGTTTCCTCGATAATGAATCTGCTGCGCTCCACAGGATTGTTCGGGTCAAGGGGAACATAAGCACCACCGGCTTTGAGGACGGCAAGCATTGCCACTATCATCACGATCGACTTGTCCAGGCACAATGGTACTATCGAGTCAGGACGAACTCCAAGCTTGATCAAATGGTGCGCCAACTGGTTAGCCCTAATGTTCAGCTCATTATAGGTGGCACATTCAGAGCTCTCGAATCGGACTGCTAAATCTTGAGGCGATAGCTCAGCCTGACGTTCAAAGAGATGGTGCATGCATGCCATTGCGTTGTCCGAGGACACAGTTGACGCCGTATCATAAGCAGTCGAAGTAGCTTTCTCCTGTATTATAGAAAAATTTTCAAGGCGTGTGTCTAGAGGTAAAGTTGTAAATGACTCAAACACGGATTTGAAGTGGCTAGCGATTTGCTGTGCAAAATAGGGTGAGATTTTATCGCCGAACGCATCCAAACTAAACAAGATTTCATTGTTGCTTGCATATACGTTCAACGTTAATGGATACTACAGTAGCGTTAGTGGGGTATTAGCATCTATTACTGCAAAACCCATATTTATATTAGTATTTACCTCAGTAGCCTCCTTCCCATGTAGCGGAACAAGTCTTAGCTTATCATTCTCCGATTCTTGCTTAGGCTTCATTGACTCATATTTGTAATTGAGAATAGTATCAAATAATGGAGATACTCCGGTCCACTCTTGAATTTGGCGCAAACTACTATGCTGATAAGTTAGTACTGATGAAGAGTCCTCTTGTATTTGCAGAAGCCATTCGGCAATGGTAAATTCACCATTGCACAGTATGCGATTCGGGAGTGTATTAATACAAGGTCCAACAATAGTTGAAACACCCTCAAGCTCTCCACTCCTTCCGTTGATTACATACCCAAACACAACATCATTGCTTTGGGTGTAGTCTCGAAGCAGAATAGCCCATGTAGCTTTGACAAGAGTAAAGATGGTAACTTTTTGCCGTTGAGCGAACTTTGATATTCTGTCTACTGGAATCGAGATAGATCCAGTAGCACGGATCGTTGAAGGGTCAGAATCTTTAGAAACTCCAAGGCAGGGGAACTGAGATCTACTGAGCTGCGAAAATTTACTCTGCCAGTATGTCTTCTCTGCGGCCACATCGGCAGCGGTTTTCCCGTGTATTTCATATACATATTTTGAAAACGGATATGTCACGGTACGGGATTGTTGATGATATATGTTGTAATAGTCTTGAAGAACCAGATCCCACGACGTAGCATCAAGTATTGCATGGTGCCAACTAACGAGTAGAAATTGTTGTTTGTTGCCAGTCTCAAGCAGAGCAAGACGCATGTTGGGCAGTCCTAATTGATATGAGTTCTCCTTATCCCCAGTAAAGTATACTGAAATTGTCTCATGGATGGAGTCATTAATACAGCTGATGTATGACCAGGGGGGAGTGATGTCTTTCATCACGACTTGGAGGAAATTGAACCTTGACATACTGGTAACGCACTCAACGAAAATGGTCCGAAGTATTGGGTGATTCTGAATGACTATATCCCACGTATTTAGGAATCGGGTCCTGTCGAAATCACCAGTAATCTCAAATTGTTGCTGGACATGATAGTAGTTGGCATCCTTGAACATACCAGCAATCAGTCCTTCCTGAAGCGGGGTGCATGGAAGGATGTCTTCAATGAGACTACGCTCGACCCCAATATTGGGCAGATTTTGATTGTAGAACAGGTTGAACTCTGCCTCCGTGAATTTCACTAACGGGAAATCGCTTCGGGTATGCTCCACGGCATCCAATGAGGCACAACTATCGATCAAAGCATTGAGACAGTCATTCCAGGCGGAAAGCCACTGGGATACAATTTCATCCGAGTGCAAGTGGGGGTTGTAGGTGATTCCGGCGCTGAAGCTGTCATTGTCAATAGTGGCTATTATATCAAAGACATGATCTCTGATCCACTCTTTGCTAATACTTGAGATATCAAAATCGTAAGGAGCCTGAGCGGGTTGGAAAAACGAGTTCTTGCTCTCCAGTTGCTGGAAGCGACCAAGATAGTTGAACCCAACCTGGATCACATCATCACTGAACGGGTTGCTTGGCTTGTTACTCAGATAGCGGAGTAATCCATACACAATGCCATTCCCTGGCATCGACTTGCGCTGGTCCTTGACTCGTTTGAGGACACTCAAATGGTCGAAGCCTTGAGTCATCTCCACAACGAATGGATACAGAGTGGTGAACCAGCCAACAGTCCTCGACACATCAATCCCATCACGCCATGCTTCTCTTCCGTGACCTTCCATGCCGATGGTCATACTGCTGGTGTTGAACACCTTGCAGTAGGCAATGGCCAGCGAAGCGATCATCAGGTCAGTGGCTTCGGTCTGGAATGGAAGGTTGCACCTGCCAAAGAGCTTTTCGGTTTGGTTGACCGACAGGGAGAAGGTGGCGGATTTGCTGGACTTGAATGTGTTCAGGGCTAAGAGAGATGCATCACTCACGACTGGCTCAGCGACCTTCTGAGAAGGCCACGCACTAATATCCAGCTCTTGAGCATACTCATTGAGTAAGGCACTCCAGTGCATGAAGGTCATCGACTTGTAGCCGCACTCCTTTCCTTGAAGTAGCTGCTCCAAATCCTCCCATATGATACGCCATGACACCAGATCAACAACGAGATGGTGGATGGTCATGAACAGCAGCTGGGAGCCATCCTCCAGATCGTACAGTGAGAAATGGAACATGGGACCAGAGGCCAAATTGAGACCACGTTGTAGCTGATGGATGTGCCCTTGCAGCTCCGAAACAGACCTCACCTGATGGTGATGGACCTGGAACAAAACCTCATCCATCGGCATCACTGTCATCTTCCACTCCCCTTCTGTCTGCGAGAATCGACTGCGAAGTACATCGTGATGTTTTGCGAGGGCAAGGATCGCTAGGGTGAGATTGTCCGCTGTAGTGGACTCGCGCATCTTCAACAACCAGGACTGATTGAAATGATGCATATTATCTTGAGGGGCCCCAAGGAAGCGTCGCTGGATTGGCGTAAGGATGACATCGCCATCGGCGCACACATTTGATTCAGCATCAACAGCATCTTGGAAGGTGGCAACTGAGGCAAGTGCACTGATGGTCGGGTTTTGCATGATCTGCTTTACGGAGAGTGAGATCCCATTCTGACGACTGAGTGATGACACTCGAATGGCAGAAATGGAATCACCACCAAGCTGGAAGAAAGTGTCGTCAGCGGCGATGCTGGAGGCAGGAATGTTAAGCGTCTCCGACCATACGGCCAGGATCTGCATCTCCAAGGGTGTGGTGAGCTGTCTCCTTTTCTCATTTCTGTGCTTGGATAATCTCACGATTTCATCAAGATTTGAGGATAGGAAGAGATCAGACAACTTGCGACGATCGATTTTCCCGCTTGTGTTGACTGGCATAGTGTTGAGTGGAAGCCATAGATTGGGGACCATGTATGTAGGCAATCTCTTCTGGCAGACAGCCTTTAGTTCCTCAATATACTCGTAGGCGAATTCGGCTTCGAGTTCACTCAGAAATCTCGGAGCAGTATGGCTCATCTCCAGCCCCTGGAAAGCCATAAAGGCGACCAAAGATTTGCGGTTGGTCTTTTGATCAGTGGTCAAGGCCATCACACATGCTCTTGTCACCTTGGCGTGATCATGCAGGGCGTGCTCGATCTCGTCCAGTTCGATTCTTAAACCATTGATCTTGATCTGGTTGTCGATTCTTCCCACAAGCTCAACAGAGCCATCCGCGTTGAACCGTGCAAGATCACCGGTTCGGTATATGCGCTCACCGTACACGAACGGGCTCGAAACGAAGACCTTTTCCGTCAGATCGTACCTGTTGAGATAGCCACGGGCAAGCTGAGGGCCTGCAACACACAGCTCTCCCATCACACCCAATGGAACAGGCTTCAAGTCAGCTCCCATGATCAGAATTCTGCTGCCTCCTATTGGTTTGCCAATGTTCGTGCACTCCGTTTCTGTGGTCACATTCCAGTTGGCAAGGATGGCTACAGCAGCTTCAGTTGGACCATATGCGTTGCAAAGCTCCACATGAGGCACCCATAGGTCACGAACTGCTGTGGTCATCATTTCGCCACCCAACACGAGCCGCCTCATTGATGGTACCTTTGCAGGATCAACCAGATTTGTAACAGTCGGAGTGAGTACTGCTGCTGTGACATGCATGGTATTTATGTATAGCTCCAGGTTAGTAAGGAGATTGTCTTTGGAGGCAATCGCGATGGACGCGCCAACTGTTAATGGACAGAATATGTCAATCACTGAGGGATCAAAGGTGTAATTGGTGAAAAATAGCGCAGTATCGGTGGAATCAATGCCCCATGAATGGCTGAATGCTTGAATAAAGCTTGATGCACCGCGATGCTCCATCATCACTCCCTTTGGTTTCCCTGTAGAGCCGGAGGTGTAGATCACATAGCATAGGTTGGAGTTGTTCAGCTCACTGACTTCCGGGTTGGTGACATCATAATGCTCAAGTGACAGGTCTTCGATGTCGAGTAGAACCAGAGATTGCTCGTCGAACTTCTGTCTGTACTGACCCGTTGTCAACACCACCTCGGCCTTTGTTTCCTCGATAATGAATCTGCTGCGCTCCACAGGATTGTTCGGGTCAAGGGGAACATAAGCACCACCGGCTTTGAGGACGGCAAGCATTGCCACTATCATCACGATCGACTTGTCCAGGCACAATGGTACTATCGAGTCAGGACGAACTCCAAGCTTGATCAAATGGTGCGCCAACTGGTTAGCCCTAATGTTCAGCTCATTATAGGTGACACTTTCAGAGCTCTCGAATTGAACTGCTTGCTGATCAGGATGAATTAATACCCTTTTCTCAAATAGCTCATGGACACAACACAATCGTTGTGCAGTGTCCTTTGTGTCATCCCAGCTCTCTAACAGACAAAGCTCCTCTGAAGTAACGATATCGACATCGCTCACTATGTTGTGGACCTGCTTGAGAACAACATTAATCGCTTCAATAAAATGCTTAACTATCCATGATGCTTCAAACTCTGTCACTGTCTGCGTATCGTATGTGAGGCCGATCTCGTGGGAGGTTCCGTTGGCACAAACTTCCATCACTATAGGGTAGGAAATATGCATAGTTGCCTCCAATTGATGTAGTCCAATTGCAGAGAGGCCTACAGTGGTATCTTCATCGCGGACGTTTTGAACTACAAATAGTGAATCGAACAATGAGCTTTCACCACTGTCCCAGCAGTGTTTAAGTATATCTTGTAGACCGATGGACTGATAATGATGTTGTTGATTTTGAGCATTCTGTATGGACAGCAGCAGATCTAAAAGTGACAGGTTGTCTGAGAGAGTGATCCGCATTGGAAGGGTAGTGATACAAGGCCCACAGATATCTTGTATATCTTGTAAGGGAATATTCCTTCCTGAATTCACTGCTCCAAACACCACATCCGGGTTACCAGTATACGATTTTAGGACAAGCGCCCATGCCAGGTATGCGATCGTGGCTGCTGTGATATTATAGACACCAGTAACTTTAGCGAAATCAATATCGATAATTTCGATATATCTGGCTCGTGATTGAACTGACTGATGAAGCGCAGTTGATCTAGCTAAGTGAGTAACTTGCACCGAGCGAAGTGTTTCAGACCAATAGTCCAGAGACCGTTGCTTATCTTGACTCAGAAGATGATCGATGTACAGACTGTAAGTTGGGCGCAAAGCCACTTCGAGGCCTTCATAAGCAGTAATCACGTCAGTGACTATTTGACCCATAGACCAGCCGTCATAGAGCGCATGGTGGATAGTCCATATGAAGTATGTTGCTGTGCCTATAGTGGTCAATACCTTGAACCGAATCAATGGCTTTCCTGCAGATATTCCTCGTGCTTGATCCTCTGATAAAACCTTGGGTAGATGCTCTTCAAGCGACCTTTCATCTTGGAAATCCTTGACATGCCAGTCAACATTACCGCTGCCAACTACAACTTGCAGGCCGTTTAAATGGGTGAGACCACTATTTGTGAATAGAATCACTGTCCGGAGTATAGGATTTGCATCGATTACTGCCTTCCAAGCAGACTGAAGCCTTTCAAGGTTAAGATCAGGCCCGCATTTATACACCTGCTGGGTTAAATAGCTGGAGTCGTCTTTAAAACTAAGCGCCATTAGAGCCTCTTGCATTGGCGAGCAGGGATATATATCTTCCACCTCCTCAATATCAATACCATGCTGTGAGAGATCACACTCAACCAACTTGTCAAACTGATGTTGTTCCAGGCGCAGTAGGGAGTACTTTGCTATTGATTTGGGCTCAACAGCATCGGAGTCGATTGTGACAATATTATCAGCAATCTCAGCAATGGTTGGGTAAGTGTATAGATCCTGCACTGTGAATGCAAACCCAGCCTTATGAGCAGCACCTGCTAGTCGTACCGCTAAGATTGAATCACCACCGATGTTGAAGAACGAATCGTGGACCCCTATAGCAGCAGATGGAACATTGAGAACTGATGACCATAACTTGGCCCAGGATTCCTCCGAATCCGACCTAGCTCCAACATGGCCGGCATTATCAACAAGATTCAGTAGCTTCAGATCATTTTTACTTAGGCTGGCATATAACGATGCCAAATGTTTTCGATCAATCTTCTCGCTCGTCGTAAATGGCATTCTATTGAGCGGAATCCAGATGGTAGGTACCATATACGAAGGCAGTTTCTTACGAGCGAGCGACCTGGCCTCGTTGACATACGAAGAGAACAATTCGCTCTTTGGCCCATCAGGCGTGCATATAGGCAGGCTACTCTCAATTAGGCCATGGAAGGTAATGAAAGCGGCCAATGACTTATGATTGGTACTCTCATCGGTGATCAAGGGAATCACGCAAGCTCTGGCTACTCTGGAGTGTTCGTGGAGTACATGCTCTATCTCATCTAATTCGATTCGTAACCCGTGGATCTTGACCTGGTTGTCTATTCTTCCAATAAGCTCCACGGATCCATCGACATTGAATCGAGCAAGATCTCCACTTCTGTATAAACGTTCTTCCGACACGAATAGGCCAGTCACAAACGCCTTCTCAGTTAGATCTGATCTGTTGAGATAGCCTCGAGCCAATTGCGGTCCAGCAACACAAAGCTCTCCAACAACTCCAAGCGGAACTGGGCGGCGATCGGCACTAAGAATATATATTCTGTTGTTGCCAACTGCTTTTCCGATATTCGAGCACGAAGTATTTGAGTGTACTTCAGGATTGATCGTCATCATAACAGCCGATTCTGTTGGGCCATAGGCATTATGTATCTCCACATGGGGTAGCCATATGTTTCGAACCGTAGTGGTCATCATTTCACCGCCCAACAAAACTCGTCTGACCGAAGGTACTTTAAGCGGATCAATCATTGTGGCAATCGTTGGTGTCAGCATCAGAAAGGTGACCTTGAGCTTGTTGATCCATTCGTCTAGATTAGCCAGCAGGTGATTCATCCGAGTGATCCCTATTGATGCACCAACTGCAAGTGGTGCATATATCTCGAATACTGAAGCATCAAATGTGTAGTTGGCAAATTGGAGAAAGGTATCGCTGTAAGTGAGTTGGCACACTTCGTTGATGGCATGAATGAAATTGACCACAGCTGAATGTTCTAACATCACCCCTTTCGGCGTCCCGGTAGAGCCTGATGTGTACAACACATAGCATAGATTGTTTTCGGCGACCTCGCCCCTGTCCAGATTTTCAGAGGAGTAGTTGCGGAATGCACTAATTTCGCTGTCAATTAACACCAGAGTGATATCTTCGAATCTCTCCTTGTGCAAGTTTACTGTAATTACAACCGATGCCCCCGTTTCCTTCTGTACAAACCTGGATCGCTCTACAGGGCTTGTTGGGTCTATTGGTATGTACGCACCGCCCGCTTTAAGCACCGCCAGCATAGCCACTATCATTTCAATAGATTTGTCCAGGCAAAGCATCACCATCGATTCTGGTCTAACCCCTTGACTAACCAAGTAGTGGGCCAACCGATTGGATTGCTTGTTCAAGTCATCGTAGGTAAGAATCTGATCACTCCCATAGCGGATTGCAATGTTGTTGGGTGTTTTGACCACCTGTTTCTCAAATAAGTGGTGCAGACATCCTGAAGTGGAATCTATTTGATTGCAACCAGTTGCGAATGATTGGATCAGGTTACGCTCAGCATTTGACATATATGGAATATCAGCAATGGTAGATCCACTATCAGCAATGACAATGCCGCCAATCACAGCCTCTAAGCGATCCAAAAGGTAATTGGCCAGATGACTGGTCAGTGTAGCATTGTCAAAATCCAATCTAAAAGCAAGCTCATCTCCTTCTGTCCATGCGTTAAGACAAAGTCTATACTCGGTCGGCTCGACTATTCTCTCGATTTCGAAGATCGCCTTTTGCTTTGAATCATCTTTCTCGGACAACTGAAAGTTCAGAATAGCATCGAAGTCGACCGGAGAATTATTCAGTTTGCACCATTGCTTAATCAGTCTCAAGCCACAATGCTCGTATGGAATCCGGGCCACCATGCTTTGATGCAGTGATCGTAGCCAATCCATGATTTTGGTGCTCGGATGACATTGAACTCTTAATGGAGTGGTGCTAATGCACGGCCCGACAACGTGATTGATCTGCTTCATGGAAATATTGCGGCCATTGGTGAGCACACCATATACAAAGTCCTCCTTTCCGTAATAGGGCTGCAGGACTATTCCCCAAGCTGCCTGAATTAAGGTGAGCATAGTTATACCGGCCCCCTTTGAAAAGTCCTTCAACACCCGCATGGGAATTTGTGATCTAAATTCAAATTGGTGGTGCGCAGCTTGGGCATTTGTGTTACCAAGCTTGGGAAAGGTGCTGGCATCAGCACCAGCTAGATAGGTTGACCAGTATTCAGCACCCGCTTCGTTGCTAAATGAGTCGTTCTGCTTCATGCAATAAGAAATGTAATCTTTGTAGGGGATGACAGGCGGTCTTGAAGTATTGTTGATGACGGCTTCCAAGTAAGCCATAGTGATTTTATCGGACCAACCATCATTGATTGCATGATGGCGACTAATAACCATCCGATTCTTCTCACCTCGTATCAAGCATAATCGTATGTTAGGCTGGCCTAGTGGAAATCCTTTGGCTACATCGTCTTCAAGGTATTGATTCAGTACAGCATCATCATCTTGATTCCCTGGACATATATGCTGGAAATCGACATCGAGATGTCGCAGGACGACTTGGATGTATGCTCCTAAGGTGACTGAAGAGATGGAACTATCTATGAATACAGTTCGCAGTATGGGTAGGTCATTGACAGTGCATCTCCAGGCTGAGACTAACCGATCCTCGTCTACTCCATCGGGCAGAGTATATACATCTTGAACATGATACGATGAGGCTGAGCGGGCATTTCCAACGATCAGGCCCTCCTGCATCGAGGAACAGGGATACATGTCTTCTATATTTTGCAAGAACTCGCCTCCATATTTTGCTTCGACGTCTTCCAACAATCCGTTCAATTGATGGGCATGGAGGTGGAGCAATGGGATATCTGAGACGGTCAGTTCTCTCTTCTTCTTGCTGGCACTAATCTGGACAACCTCCATCAAATCCCTCTTCCATCTCTGCAGCCATTGGATGATCTGCTTCTCATGATGTAGCTTGTTGCTGTAAGATATCGAGGCACTCAGATCGTCACGTTGAATCGTGACTTCAACTTCGATTGCATTCATTCTTCTCCACTTGGGGCCAATCATATTCAAGTCAAATGTATACTGCTCCTCTGCTTGTTGAAACAGAGAGCGACCCTTCTCCAAATGCTGGAATCGCCCGAAATAGTTGAAGCCAACCTGGAAACAATCGTTACTAAATTTAGAGGATATCTCTGAGTTTAGATAACGAAGAAGCCCATAGTCCAATCCGTGATTAGGAATTGCTCGACGAGTGTCCTTCGTCTGCTTCAGTACATCTATCAGTGAATCACCATGTTTTCTCTGGATGGTGACTGGATAAATGGAAGTGAACCAGCCAATTGTCCTGGACACATCGATGGAGTCATCCCACGGCTCACGCCCGTGGCCTTCCGTAGCAAAGGTAATGGAATTGGTCTGGAACACATCACAATAAGAGGTAGCAAGAGTGGAAAGCATGAAGTCAACGGCCTCCGTACCGTAAGCATCATTACTTCTGCCGAAGAGTAGAGTGGTATGCTCACTATCTAGGGTGAAGGATAATGTTTCCACCGTTTCCATTGTGTTCAGATGAAGCTTGGACATATCAATATCTAACGGCTCGATTGGCGCTTGTTGCGGCCAATCCTCAACTGTCAAGGTCTCAGCATGCTTTTGAAGCAGCTTACTCCACTTTCTGAATGACAGTGTTTTGTACGACAAGGACTGTCCACTCAGTAACTTCTCTAGATCCTCCCAAAAGATACGCCACGAAACAAGATCAATGATGTAGTGATGGATGGTCATGAATAACAGCTGATCACCGGATGGTAGATCATAGATCGCGAACGATGATACTGGACCAGTCTCAAGGTTTAGACTTCGTTGTATTTTCAGAACACTTGACTTCAGCTCCTCCACACCAGTGACTTGGTGACGCTGCACCTCGAAATTAGTCTGTTCGTTGGAAGCCAACCATTGTCTCCAGCGACCTGGTTCTTGGGTGAAACGAGTCCTGAGCATATCATGGTGGTTAATCAGCTCGAATAATGCGCCTCTGAGCGCAGAAAGCTCGATTGGATGCTTCACACTCACCAACCACGACAAATGGAAGTGATTGACTTCAGGCTGGGTCATGCCGAAGAATTGGTGCTGAATTGGGGTGAACGGAATATCATTCCAATCGTTCTCATCCTCCTCTATACTCTGCTTCTCTAAAGCCAATGTTGTGAACTGAGCATAGTTTACCAGCTGACGGATGGTGGGATGTTGTAATATGCTCTGGACAGACACTTCCACACCGCTTTGACGACATTGGGCGGATATTTGGATAGCGGAAATGGAGTCGCCACCCAAGTGATAGAATGAATCACCAGTGCCAATGGCGGATTTTTCAACATTCAGCACCTCTCCCCAAACCTCCTGCAGTAGTTTTTCCATAGTAGAGGTAGGCATGTCTTTGGCCTCCTTGACTTCTTGGACAATTTCGAGGCTTGTATACAAGAGTTCTAAAGTTTTCAAGTCAGTTTTTCCACTAGTATTGATGGGCATCTTTGTCAGTGGCACCCACATTGTGGGCACCATATATGGTGGAAGCTGGTTCCGAACTGACTCTTGTATTTGACTCACTTCTGGGCAGTCTTTCAATTCCAGAACCGATACTGACTCTTCATCCGACATTTTGTTGATGAGAGTTACGAAAGCCACCAGCACTTTACTCGCCTTAGATGTCTTCGATTTCCGATCCAACAGTCTGACGGATACGCGGTTAACCACAGGAGATTGATTCAATACATGTTCTATTTCTTCTATTTCTATTCTTAGCCCGTTCAACTTGACTTGGTTATCCTTACGCCCAAGGATGGTGATCGAGCCATCAGGATTGAATCTTCCCAGATCTCCCGTTCTGTACAAACGTTCACCATGATTAAACGGAGAGCTGACAAAGCTTTTTTCCGTCAGATCGGGTCGATTAAGATATCCTCGGGCAAGTTGTGGCCCACCAATGCAAAGCTCACCTACTGCTCCCAATGGGATCAGCTCCAACTTGTCATTCAGGATGAGAACCTTACTACGACCAATGGGCCACCCAATATTTGCGCATGAGGTGGATTGCTGCACCGACTCCTTGATAATGGTGTATACGGCGGTTTCGGTCGGCCCGTAGCCATTGTGTAACTTGACTTTGCTAGCCCAGGCATCTCTAACGGATCTGGTCAGCATTTCACCACCTTGCTGAAGTAGCTTGAGCGTAGGTACAGAATTTGGATCCACCAAGGAAGCTACGGTCGTAGTAAGCTGTGCCGCGGTAACATTCATCAGGTTCATCATTCCGGAGAGATTTGTTAGCAAATTGTTCTTGGATGCCAAGCATAGACGGGATCCAGTGATCAGATTCACAAACAGATCAAGTATGGATGCATCAAAGGTGTAGTTGGCGAACTGGAGGAATCGATCATCCATGGTCAAATTCAGAATCTTCTGGTGAGCAGCTACGTAATTAACGACGCAACGATGCTCTAGCATGACTCCTTTTGGCTTCCCAGTGGAGCCCGAGGTGAATATTAGGTAGCAAAGATTCGAGGACTTCAATCCAGGGATGACGGGGTTCAGTTCCGATCTTTCACTACTACCAAAATCGAACTCATCCACGATTAGTAATTGAAGACTGTGCCCCTCAGCAAACGTACTCTGCAAGTTGCTTGTGGTGATACAAACTTTTGCACTTGTATCTCGTACGATGAAACGAATCCGATCCTTTGGGTATTCTGGATCGAGGGGCACATAGGCAGCTCCGGCCTTAAGGACCGCCAGTATGGCAACCACCATATTGATGGACTTGTCGATGCATAACGGTACCACGTTGTCAAGTTGCACACCAAGCTTGATTAGAGAATGCGCAAGCTTATTGGCTCGTTTGTTTAGCTCCGAGTATGTGACCAGTTCTTTGTCCTCGAATTGGAGTGCAATATTGTCCGGCGTCTTCTTGACTTGCTCTTCGATCAGATGATGAATGCAGCTATCATCAAGCACTCGGACATAATCCGACTTGCCTTGCTGCCATTCGGTCAAGAGTAAGTGCTTTTCGTTTTCTGGGGTCCAATTGAGAGTATTCAAGGGTGCATCAAGATTGTTTAGTAACGTTCTAGCAATATGAATAAACTGGTCGACAATCAGTATCCCCTGGTCTTGCTGAATATGGCTATTTGCAAAGGTCATGCGAATAGCGGCGCTATCTTCAGCTTGGTATACTTCTAGACAGATGGCAAATTGCTTATTAAAGCGGAAAGTGTCAGTATTAGCAATTGGGGCTTCACACATTTGCAATGAATTACCTTGAAATTGAAGGCATCTATGGGAGCTTGTCGATCTGAGAAGATGACACAAGTGTTAAAGTTACTAGCAGTTTCTATATTAAAGTCGACAAAACTGAGAGACGATGGGGTTTGGATAAGTGCTAGGCGCTTCAGCCAGCAGCTAACATTGAGTTCGGCGATTTCCTGGTCATATGTTGACTGGAAAATATGTAAATCTCCCAGCAACATTGATACCTGAGGATGAGGAAGGTTCACTCCAAAAGTAATGTCTGAGTTCCCGGTGTACAGGTTCAGCATAATCATCCATGTAGCATACACCAGAGATTTTTCAATGCCATTAATCCCTTTCAGAGTCGCATGCTGGTGTAAGATACTTAAATCAATTGCCTTGAGTTCACTAACAAGAAATCCGGCCATGGCAGTGTTGTGCTCGAAATCACCGGTTAACAAATATGGGAATTGACAGATGCCAGTCATGGGTGAATATAGAAGGACTTCTTGTTGTTGGTGGTGGGGAGAGGTTTGGTTGCCATGGCTTATTTATGGGAGTGCAACAATGACTAAAGAGTCTAAATGCCCGCATCTTGATGCAGAACAGAGAGATTCAGTTGGCCGATGAACCAATTGAGACGAGTATTTCCTTTACATGCTAAATAAGCAACCTGGTGCTATGCAAATTGCTCTATCATCAAGGGGCCCGAATTTTAATCGCATTCAAGCACGCTATCCATTTTACACCCTCGTCTGATCATTAGCATCTATGAAAAGACTTGGTGACTGTGAATATTTTACTTGATCAAACCCCGACCTTGTTTAATAGTATGTGGCGTGGATCAGTGTTAAAATCAGCAGTATTCCGTGACTTAGCCTTGCATACTAAAACCTCCAGCCAGTTATACGATAGATGGAACAATCACTTGCCTACAACAATTATGTTGAAACTGCCCGATCCTAAGTAAGATGCAACTTGTGTATAGTTTGTAGCAAATGTAGAATCAGTGTCGTCACACCAAAGGTTCCTAATGAACTGGATAAAACTACTCAGAGCACATATATGCCCTATGGATCTTTGGCCCAATCTGATATTTGTTCTCCGAATAGAACATTACATAGACGGTCAAAAAGCAAACAAGCTTATCGGTCCAAGATTAATCGGCACTTCTAACCCTGCAGATTGAGCTAGTTATCATATAGGGTGCTTGTTCGAGCCAATGGCAGTTTCCAAAATTACTTGATGGAACTTTGGAACACGCCTAAACTGCTAGTTATCTCCAAGGCAACCTAGCGCTCAATATGGTAGCTAGCATAATATTGACCGTAAGTGCACAGCCGTTCTTATTTACTCAACGAGCATTCGCCTCGGTACAGTCTCTCCAACAGTCTAAGGCTTATTTGGGGAGTACAATATCGGGTATTACAACGAAATATGCGCCCCATGCTGCCAACTACATCAGTTATTTGTGATGATGGCTATTTTAATATAACATCTCGAGTGTAGTCACCTCACTCACTCCCTGCATTGTTAAGTATTGACTGGAATTAATCCTACTTCAAAAGAAGACTTAGTCTATGGGAGTGGGGTGACGATACAATTCTGTAGGTTATTTCAATAGCAGCGAACTTTCATAAATACTTTACTCAATCTATAGACACGAATGCAAAGTAATATTGTATTTTTTGTTGAACGCGGGGGAATTCTGGTAGCCAAGTTGGTTATATTTGGTTAGATAGCTCCTTGTATAGCTGTGCATTTCACCTGGATTATAACTTATGAACTAAAGTATCTTTGATGCAAATTCTTGATTGGGTGTACTTGAACTACCTAACCACAATGTAAAATGCGCAGAACATAAGAATACCTAAGATGGCACTTGTGGTTAAGATTGCTGTTAGAGTTTTGGCAATATTAGAAGTGATTGGGAGAACAAGTAGAAAATGTGGTTTTCACTTAATGGCTTATTCAATGCAAAAGTAGTATTTGTACTTTTGTATGATATTGGCAAAACAAACATGTACAATATGTCCACAAAGGTCCCAGGAGTATGTGTGCAAAGTGTGGTGCTGCTTGGTCTACTTCAAGATATTGCATGTTTTGGGTACCTGATATTTTGGTGTAAATATTCCAAGTAAATCCCAACAAGAAATTTGGCCAGAACTCACTAGGCTTTGAAAGTAATGACCTAAATAACTAAATTAGGTGGATATCTAGGTGTAATTACAAAATTTGCAAGTCTTGGGGTTAGGCAGATGAAAGCCACCTGGATTTGGAATCTTTATTTACTTATGACCAGCATCTGAAGAAGCCAAGTTAATCTGAAGAAATTCCTAGAAAGAATGGCAGGGGAGGGTTAGGGGAGAAAAGTCACCAAATGGTGAAATCTTGACTTGCTTAAAAGATAAATAATTCAAGAGTAAAACTCATGCTCCATTACATTTATAAAAAATAAGTAGTGGACAAGCAAAAGGAAGGATGGAAATTACTTGTTTCCATAAAATATGGATAAAAGATCATCAGAAGCAGAAAATACAGTTACGTTTGATTTAATGCAGCATAGGAGACAAAGAAGAACTAACAGAAGGCGGAGGCCTGAAGAAAGAGGAGAAGATCAAGCAGACAATTCCCAGGAAGTAAATGAAGAAGTAGAGAGATTTACCCCTAAATAACGTTGGAGTAATCCAGTTGTGGAGGCTTTGGCTATGGTGCAAACAGAGCTTCCTAGATACTCATCCACTTCACACCACAAAAATTTTGCAAAGTATGTGCCAAAAGATTATTACAATGCAACATACAATAGATAATCTGAAAAAAAAGAATGATTGACTCCAAATGCAAATCAAATATAATTTCCACCACTCAACACAAGCATTAATGGCAGAAATGTTATCAAGTCTTTTAAGGAGCAGTACTCTGGAGGGGTGATTGATGTCAAAACCCTCAGTTGAAGGTGTTTTTACTGATACAACCACACAAGTTGCACCATCTACAAGCAGTCAAGCAGAGAGACCATTAACCACCAATGTGTTGTAAGAGTCTTGGAGATATTGGAAGTGATTTGGAGAACAAGTAGATTATGTGGTTTTCACTTAATGATTTATTGAATGTAAAAGTAGTATTTATACTTTTACATGGTCTTGGCATTACAAACACGTAGAATAGGTTAAGAAAGGTCCCAAGAACATGTGTGCAAATTTTGGGGCTGTTTGGACAACTTTGAGAATTTTCATGTTCTGGGTACCTGGTATTTTGGTGAAAATATTCTAAGTAAATCCCGACAAGGAATTTGGTCAGTATTCTCTAGGATTTGAAGGTGATGATCTAAGTGACTAAGTTAGGTGAATATTTAGGTGGAGAATACAAATTTTTACAACACTCCCACTCAGCTAAATGTTCATACTGACTAGTCCTAATTTTGACCTAAGATATTCAAACTTGTCTCTAGCTAATGGTTTGGTAAATATGTCTGCAATCATTTCATCTGTAGGACAGTAAACTAAGCTAACTAAGTTATTCTCTATAGCTTCACGTATGAAATGATGTCTAATATCTATGTGCATGGTTCTAGCATGAAAAGTTGGATTTCTACCTAATTGTATACATCCTTGATTATCTTGAAATAAAGTAATAGGCGTTTTTTGACATAGGCCTAAATCTGTAAAGAGCTTTCTTAGCCACATTGCTTCTTTTGTAGCTTTGCAGGCTGCCATATACTCTGCCTCTGTAGTAGAAAGTGCTACGGTTGGTTGCTTTCTTGAATTCCATGAAATTGCTCCTTTACAGTAAAGAAAGGTGTATCCTGTGGTGGATCTTCTGTCTTCTAAATTTTGTCCCCAATCAGCATCAGAGTATCCCACAAGATCCTGTTCTGAATCCTTATAAGTGTATCTTAAGCAGATATCAGCAGTTTCTTTTAGGTATCTAAAAATCCGCTTAACTGCTGCAATATGATCAGATCCATAATTCTGATTATGTTGGCTGACAACTCCCACTGAATATGAGATATCTGGACGTGTTCCAAGCATGATATACATCAGACTGCCAACCATAGATTGATAAGGAAAGTCAGGGCTTTCAGATGGCACCAAGCTCTCTTGATTTGGTTGCGTTTTGACCAAGTTAAGGTTTGTCTCCATTGGGGTAGCTGCCGGTTTACAGTCTTCCATGTTGTACTTCTTTAGTATATCTTGAATATACTTGGATTGGCTTAGGGTAATAGTCTGGGTACTTCTGTCTATGGAGAACTTAATCCCTAAGTAGTAACTAAGTTCTCCTAGATCAGACATCTTGAACTCCTTAGATAGGCTGGATTTAGTCTCTTCCAATGTTTCTAGGTTATTGGCGGCTATAATAAGATCATCCACATATAGAGCTAATAGAACTCAATTTGCTCTATCTGGCTTATAGTACATACTATAGTCAGCATTACTCCTTTTGAAACTCAAATATTCCAAATAAGAATCTATCTTGCAATTCCAGGCTCTTGGTGATTGTTTGAGACCATATAGTGACTTTTTAAGCTTGCAGACCAAATGGGGGTTATTTTGGTCAACAAACCCATCAGGCTGGTCCATATACACGTCCTCATCAAGTTCTCCATTCAAAAATGCAGTTTTTACATCCATTTGATGAATAAAAAACTTATATTTGGCTGCAATAGCCAATATTAATCTGATGGAATTAAACTTGGCTACCGGTGCAAAGGTCTCAGTATAGTCAAGTCCTTTTGTTTGAGAGTATCCTTTGGCTACAAGTCTTGCTTTGTATCTTTCAATTGTACCATCAGCCTTGTATTTTGTCTTGAAGACCCATCTGCATCCAATTGATTTCGGTCGATTGGTAATTTGACTAAGTTCCAAGTTTGATTTTCCATCAGTGCCTGATATTCCTCAGTCATTGCAGATCTCCAAAACTTCATCTGAGGGCTATTTAGGGCCTCTTTTACAGTCTGGGGTTCATCAACATGGACTGAATAGGCATAGGCTAAGTTTGTACCCTCATTGATATAGTAATTTGGGCTATTTCTTGTCCGATTGGATCTCCGGGCATTTGATACTGGAATGATCACTTCTGGGATATTCCTGGGCACTGATTCTGGCTGAACCACGGTTGTAGAGTCCTCTGGAGTGAAAAAATTTTCATTGTTTTGCTCTGATTCAATCCTGACAATTGGTGGACTTGAGATCAAATTTTTGTCATCATCTGATGTCATTTTTTGTGAAAATTTTGAATTTTCATCAAACAACACATCCCTGGACTTGATCAGCTTCTTTGCTTCAGTATTGTAGAGTCTGTATGCCTTACTCTCATTGCAGTAGCCCAAAAATATGCATTTTACACTTTTTGGCTCAAATTTTGACTGATTTCCGGCCAGTATTTTGGCATATGCTGTACACCCAAATATTCTTAGATGTTCTGCACTTGGTCTGTATCCATACCATGCTTCAAATGGAGTAGAATCACAAAGTATTCTGTTATAACTCCTATTTTTAAGATATACAGCAGTGGTAACTGATTCCGCCCAAAAATCATAGGATAATTTTTGATCATGGATCATAGATCTTGCCGTATCAATTATTGATCTGTTAGCTTGTTCTGCTACTCCATTTTGCTGTGGGGAGTATGGTAGAGTAGTCTCTTGCTTTATCCCATGAATTTTG